>JABCKH010007705.1:0-43050 GCA_018851285.1 Lyophyllum semitale | reverse complement strand
ACCACGACTCAGGCAGCGTTGCCTGTCACTGTTCCCGCCTTTTGTAGTTTCCATTTCAAGTAGATTGGATGTTATTATAGTCAGTATAATGGCATTTTCTTTCTAAATAATGAATTTTTTTCGCAGCCTGCCTTATGTGGTGACATTGCAAATGTCAGGGAATATATCTTTGGGAAATTTGACCTTTGAAACGCTTGAGAAGGTTCAATTTTAGTGACCTCCATATTTTTTTTTCGGCCTCGCCGACTGGACTAACTAACCAACCCCGGGTGTCGGAGTTTAAATCTGGCACCCCCTTGGGATGGAACTCTACATACCTCATATCCATTTATCAATTCCCTGGTCTGGTAACTTCACTCCACACCTGGACTTTGTCTCTCTGAGTAGCACATAGGTAAACTAACCGGCGCGATCCCGTATATCACAACCGCAATAATGTCCGTAGCGACGAGCGTACGCAGATGCCATGACGTAGTACGGCCCCCGGGTAATCCATCCGCGTGGCCACGGATCACTTCGGTCGCGTTTTTTTTTTGAAAACTACGGTTCTCTCTTTAAACTTCATTGTATATCCCTACTCAATCGCCATCTACTTATACCATTGTAACCGCCTTTCTGACGGTTGAGACGATGGCATTTCCTGTTGGAAGGATCATTTTACATGCTGCAGCCGCTTCTGTGATGGCCTTCGGCTTCTTGAGCCTCTATAGTTTGGAAATTCATGTATGGATTGACAGTCAGTACGGGGGGCATTTCCAGTTCCTGACGATACAAGGGTAAGTCTAAAGTCAGCAGAAAGGTACTTTAGGTTGCTTATCATTATCGCACATCACAGGCTTGCCGTTGCATGGCTTACGATGGTTATTAGCCTTCTTTCTGACCTTTTCCCTTCATCTCGAGGCAAGTAGTTGGTGTCATGCTGCCCCGTCGTTCCAACAAGCTAAAAAACCGTTGATTCTTTATTTTAGTCTTCCGCAGCTCCAAAAGAGCACTGTTCATTGTAGCCATGCCAGTAGGTCTTACGAATATGATCATTTGCCCCACCTTCTCCGACTAAACAAATGCAGCTCTCTGTAGTGATCTCCACTATCTACTGGACTCTCATCATACTGTTCCCGACACTTATACTACAGCCACAACACCCTGGATCAACACTTCCCTCGTCTTCAGCAGAACCCGTTCTGTATCGAATTCCTTTGTCCATTGATCTGGCCCTACATGCATCTCCTGCCTTGTCGCTGGTGGCAGATTTTGTTCTATTTGAGACGAATTACAGCAGAAAGGCACTGAGAATCACCGCACCCTTGGCTACATTGCTCTTTGGAGTATGGTATAGCTGCTGGGCGGAACATTGCGCCAAGCACAATGGTGGGGTTTGTGAGTAGTATCAAACTTTCACTGCTTACTTAAAGTCTCTAACGTGAAATTGCAAGTCCCTTATCCTTTCCTCACAGAAAACCCCATGGAGGCTCGGGTCGCTATCTATGCTGGTGCTTCTGCTCTAGCATATGTGTCATTCTGGGCTCTGAACAGCTTGCACCCTCATGCGCATCGTAGTACAACGCGATAACGGAACACGGTCATCAATGGAATCGATAGATATAGAATATATATTAAACGGACAGATCGTTGAACAACATCTTGTGCTTGAATTTGATACACAGGTATTTGAAGTTCTCTATGTATGTCCAAACCCCATGACTCTCTCAAAGTGCGAAACAAGTGAAGACGCTCAGCGGGCGTCATGTATGCACTGAATAGATAGTACTCACTACTGGTGTGTCAGCGGTTTCAAACCATCGACCCACATATGCATATACCTCACATCGAAACGCAATAGCAACCTTCGGAGAGCAATCTGTATGAGCAACACAGCATGTACATAAACAAGCAACGAAAGCACCGAAAGCAAAAGATCAAATCGCCACGCATCCATCCCCAGGGTTTCCTAAAGAAGCTTTATCCAACAACACCCCGGTCCGTATCCTCAAGTCCTCCACCTCCTTCTTCAACAACCTCGCCCGCTCCCTCTCATCTATCCGCAACTTCGTCAACAACGGTAGGAGCTCCATGACCTTTGCCCACTTATCATACCTACCTTGAATCGCTTTTAATATCTCGGTTTCAATAATCAATGAGTTCTCCCACGTAATCCCGCTCTCTACTCTGCAATGCAGCGGGCATATCTCGCTGAGGAAGAGCGCAACTGCGCCCTCCTCCTGAATCATCGACACACCCATCGAGAGGCGGCGGAGCGCACGAAAGGGCGGGTGTTGGTACCCCGAGGCAGAATCAGAGGAGGGGAGGTCGGCGGTGGTGGCGTCAAGGAAGAGGCCGAGCGTCCGCAGTTTGGGGCAGTGGCGCGCAAATGGAAGGAGGGCACGCAGAGTGAGATTCGAGTCCTTGAGGTATGCGGGTTCGTTGTTAAGGAGGAGTGTCTCGACGCCCGGCCAGGAGGTAGCGATCTCCTCCATGTCTTCCTGCTGCAAGTGCAGAGGGTGGTAGTGTACAATCTCGAGTGTTGTGAGATTTGGGCATTTGAGAAGGGGCCGAAGGGTTTCGATGGTTATGCAGTCATCTTTATCCGGAGGCTGGGCAGAGACTGTGCTACAACTGACGAAAGACACTAGTGCGAGGGATTTGAGAAGCTGGCAGTTCTCGGCGACGACAGTGATCAGGCGGTGCACGTCAGTGGGGGTCTCAATTATCACCGAGTCGAGGTATAGACTCGTTATATTAGTGGGTGCGAAAGACATATCGAGGAAGTGGGCGGCATCATCCAAGGAGATAGTCATGTTAAGGTCCCAGAGGGAAGGGAAGGAACCTTCTACCAACGAAGGTTTGAAGCCTACAACGTCGTTTGGTTCGCCGCGACCTTGATATTCATAATACTGGAATTCTACGGCCTCGAGGTCCTCAAGGAGGGATACGGATTGGGCTATCGTCGTCGTAAAACAGAAACGCGGAAGCGTCAGTTTTTGAAGCCTTGTCAAGCTATAGAGGAGAGTGGCTGTGTAGTCTTCGATACTGGTTATGGAAAAACTCAGGCGGAGGTCGAGGTGTTTGATATACGGCATTCTAGCGACCATATCTTCAAAAAAGGGTTTGATGCCTAGCGCGTCTGGAAGGCTGACAGCGAAAGACTTGATATTCTTATGCATAAACATCATGCAGAGGGGAAGTGGTGCATTCCATTCCAGAGTATGCAAATTCGGGAGTATGTCCAGACTCGTTCGAGACCTTGCGATATCGTCGAACACGCTCTGATGCAGAACATGCGTAGCTCCGGCGACCTGGTAGGAAAGTTTCCTAACACGTCGGCGGTAGCGGTCAAATCGACGCCAATCACTTGGTTCTAGTCGTCGACCAAACGACTTTATGCACGATGAATGTCTAAGCCGGGAAATTTTCAAGGAAGACTCACAAAAGCATCACTCGAAGAACCCTCTGACTTTTCTAAGAGACATAGAAGGCTGAATAGACGATAAAGGTCGTTGACTTCCTTCCATAATGTGTCGAGGGCTAGGTCCGACCACTGCTTGCAAACTCTGGCATTCGACGCGTTTGAGGCGTCGTCTAGAAATTGGAAAATCATGTCAAGCAATTCAGGGATTGCCAGGACTCGGTGTATCGTTGGAATGAGAAATGCGGCCATCTTCCTCGAGCGCGATGCAGCTAATACTGAGTGTTGGAAAGTCAAAAAGAGAAATTGATGCCAATGAGAGATGGTTGAACAATTTCGATCATTAGTTGACTGATCACGCGCACGCGCTATTTATTTGCTTCCGACGACCTAGTACAATAGGCATGGCAATCTGTTGAACACGTTAGTTTGGGCGCTCAGTGAGTCGTTATCTGCGACGTCCCCTTAGTTTCGAAGGAACATGAAAGTCTTCAAACGGTTCAAGTCTAAAAAGCGTAATGGTGCTCGACCAGCGGCGCCTGTACCTTCTACGCCGAATGCACAGCCCTCAAATGCAATACCGTTATTACCAGCTACTTCCAGTTTGGACTCGGAAGCGCCGACGCAACCAGCCTTGACCACTTCTAATATCTCTCAATCTGATAGCCAGAATGTAACGCAGTTGGAACAAACCCCTACATCCCCAGCCACCCTAGCGTCCAGCGCAGCGAGAGCAGGACTTGGTCTCGTTACAAGCGCTGCAGATGCTTTCCCTCCTCTCAAGAGCGTCGTAGGAGCGCTGACGTATATAATGACACACCACGATGTAAGTAACGAGCTCTCGATCTTGATTATCGATCCTGAGACTGATGAGTGTCGAAGAAATGGCTAAAGAATAAAGAAGATGTTAAGCGGATTGTCGAGCGGGTGAAGAACTTGCAAGGCATTCATTTCAAGGAAGAGGCGGGCTTGATGGAGAACCCTTATCGCCAACAACTGCTGAGGTAGGTTTGCCACTTTGTGCAAGATTTGTTACCTATTCAGGGCTTCTCGCTATAGAAAGTTCAAATCTATTTCAGATACGCTTGAAGCTATGAACGCAAAGAATGGCATGCATGCTTACATCACAGCTCAAGATGATGCCGGAACACTGTACGGACTCTTGGAAGAAGTGCGTGACGAATGTATGATCTACATGGTATGTGATCCTTCCCATCATGTTTAGAAATGTATTTGAGCCTAGCGACAACCAGACCGCAATGCAGAAGGAGACGCTGTTAGGAGTGGAGAAGCTCATGGTCTGACTCCTTCCCGTTGATTTATACCTCTATTTTTGACAAGCCACATCTAGACCGCAGGTTATTTCTGTCGCCTTCATCAGAAAGGGCTTAAACAACTCAATTACATCTCGCAGCTGACAACCTGATTCTCCGGACCTTACCCCGTGCAGAGGATGCCAACCATCTGGCTGAGAAACATGGCACCTGCCTCAAAGGGACCCGCCTCGATATCTTGCACACGCTCGACAGTTGGGCAAACGACTCGTCTGCGCTGTCGGTCTATTGGCTCAATGGGCACGCGGGGAGCGGCAAGAGTACTATTGCGCAAAGCTTTTGCCGTCAAGCATTTGCGGATGGACTCCTTGGGGCAAGCTTCTTCTGCTCCAGAGATTACACGGCTCGAAGCGATTTGCACATGATATTCCCTACCCTTGCGTTTCAACTGGCCTGTCGCTTTCCTGAAATTCGGAAACACATCGTAGAAACGCTAAAGAGTCGCCCTGATGCTGGGCGGGAGTCGCTCCAAAACCAGCTTACTTCCCTGCTGATCGAGCCGCTCATAGCCGCTAAATTAACTACAGTGATCGTTATTGATGCATTAGACGAATGCAAAGACGTAGATGCTGAACCCGCATCCACTATACTGTCTCTCCTCGCGCGTCGGTTCAGCTTGATTCCCACAGTGAAATGGTTCATCACTGGCCGACCCGAGGCTCCCATCAGATCTGGCTTCCGTCTTCCCGCCCTTCGTCCTATTACAGAGATCTTCGTACTCCACGACATGGAGTCCTCATCCGTCGATGAGGATATCGAGGCTTTTCTGAGAACCCGTCTTTCGACAGCCAAGGATAGAAGCGATTGGGATCTTCCCACCCTGTGGCCATTGGACAAGGATATTCACATCCTCACGAAAACGTCGGGGCAGCTCTTTGTGTTCGCCGCCACTGCCGTCAAATACATACTTTATGAATCCGGCGACCCCGCTGAACGTTTGGCAGAGCTGAATAGGCTCCCAGAGAACACCGCTTGGGAGGGTGGCTTCGGAATCGATGTGCTTTATCAAACTATCCTTGAAAGCGGATACGAAAGAGCGCGCGATTCAGAACTTGCGCAGTTGAGAGTGGCCTTAGGGTCAATTGTCCTCGCGATGAATCCACTATCGACGGAAGAACTCGCGCTTTTGCTACCTGACATCAAAGTATCGACTATCTTGCGGCAGCTCCATTCTATCCTACGCATTCCAAACGAACGCTCTCATCCCATCACTATATACCACAAATCGTTCGCCGACTATATCTCGGATCGAAGCCGTTGTCGCAACACCAACTTTTTCGTAGATCCTGCCGTTCATCATCGTGCCCTAGCTGAAGGCTGCCTTCGCCTGATGAACACCCGGCTTAAGAAGAACATATGCTCCCTTCCATCTTATACCATGAACAATAACAGGGATCTCCAAGAGCGCCGAAAATGTATTGGTGGTGCCCTGGAGTATGCATGTCTCTTCTGGGCCGACCACCTTTCTAAAGCCCAAATATTGCCTTCTCACAATTGGTCCCTCCTTGAAGATTTTCTGACCCAGAGACAGATTTTCTGGTTCGAAGCATTGAGTCTTGTGGAAAATCTGCAAGCTGCCATTTCCTCACTAAACCAAGTCTATAATTTATTGGAGTCCTTCGCGGGCAAACATGACGGCGGCGCCACCGACCTGTTGCAATGGACCGCAGACGGACGGAAATTCATTCTCGAATTCCGCGAATGCATTGAACTGTCTGCCCTTCATATCTACCATTCAGCCCTGCCCCTAGCGCCTAGAAACAGCCTTCTGCGAACGCTACACTCTCACGACCTCAAAGCAGAGGTAAAAGTGCTGCATGGGAATGTGGATGAATGGCCATCAGCGCTATTGACCGTCCACCTCCAGAATGAATTTCGTTTTCCTGCAAATATCCAGTTCTCGAATGATGGACGGATGCTGGGAATTGCAGGCACTCATAGTATCCAAATTCTGGATGTGGCGACAGGACAGGCAATTCAGGAACTTCATAGCAACAACTCGCTGAAGGTAGTCCACCAGAATGGACCTCCCAGCATTTCATTCTCACCTGATGATTCCCTCCTCATTTCTGCTTGGAACGCATTTGATCCTCTGATATGGGATTTGAAAACTGGTGCATTGGTCAACAGATTATGTAATTTCTCCTCCGAGTCCCTCGGCACTCCCCACGGAACTCAGCTTTCCCCAAATGGTCGACTCATCGCTGTACGAGAGTATCAAGGGATATCTATCTATGATTTCTCTACAGGAGTCCTTGAATGTTTCCTAAAACCTGAAGGGTTTTATGATGGCTTCCTTATTCTGGACTTCGCATGGCTAGAGGAGGACCCACTTCGTCTTGTTGTTCTGAAATGTGAATCATTCAGCGATACATCAATTGCTTCCAGATCAATCGTCGCGATTTGGGGCGTTTCTGGGGGTCGCATGGCAGTGGATGTGCTCTTACAGGCCCCCGTGGAGTGCATGGCGGTCTCAACTAAGCACGGCCTGATTGCTTGCGACCAGGGGGGCAATCTAGCTCTCTTTCAAGTTCAAAGAAAATCATTGCAGCAAATCTCAACTACCCAAGTAAGTCAACATGAATGGGACCAACCCTGCCCACTTGTATTCTCACCTCTTGAACCATTGCTATTTTGTGCTCATCGATTCTACGACATATCAAATCCGCTACTACTCACACCACTCACACCGCCATTGACCGGAATTCGCGGTGTCACATTCTCTCCCATTCAGCATATCCTCGCAACCGTCAGTGGCACGTCGCTGGTTCAAATTTGGTCTTCGATATGCAGTGACCTTATTGTCCGTGACGAAACGACGGAACGGCGGTCGAAGCTTTTTATAGCTCCGAACGCAAGGAGGATAATATCATTTGGGGCTTGGGCAGAAGCGTCACTGCAGTTGCACATAGACGATCACTCAAGAATTACCCCATTGCCTGTTTCACATGAAGGTGCTCGCACGGCGTACTTCCGATCGGATTTCGCGTTCTCGGAAAATAACTCCTCCTGTTTGTATCTAGCCAGTGATCATGAAAAAAAACTGGCACCGAAACACCGTCCGATATTACGCGAACTCAGTCTGTCTTCGCCTCAGGCTTTTCCATCGATGATGCCCCTTAGACTGAGAAAAATTCAAAGCGATACTTGCGACTACCTCCGCTACATAGATCGCCGCGGCGATTTCGCGGTTCTTGTGACGATGGGTGACCCAATGTCAATGGTGGGGCAAAGTATGCCTGACGGGGATGTCGCATGTATACGATTTCTCAATACCGCAAGTGGCGAATGGGCTATTGTTTCAAAGCCATTGACGCAGTGGCAACCATTCACGCATGGTCCCTACGACAAGGAATGGGTTGATATGGATGTCAGCAAATCCGTCTTAATGATACATAACACGCACGGCGTTGGTGGCGCGTGGAAGATCATCCTCTCGTGTTCCGACAACGGAGAAAGCAGCTGTTTTATGTTAGCTACAGACGAGGACGCTTCTGGAGCGCAAAAGAAACTGGAAATGCGAATTCAAGAACCCATCCCGCATCCAATCATTCGATCCAGAAAGAATTGGATCATTAATCACAAGGGCCAGTGCATCCTTTGGCTTGATCATAAAGGGAGGGCGTCGTTGCAGGCATTTCCGCATATGACCGTCGAGAAAACGTGGCGATGGTCTCAACGACGTCTCATTGTTGCAGGTGATGGCGCTACTGGAACTCCGTTCATCTTTGATTTCTCGGGGGTGAACGTGGCCATCCCAAGTGCTGCTGACACCTATCGTGAGATGGGATACGGCACAATCATTATATCTGGATTAGATCGTGTCGAGAAGGACTGGAAAGCAGCAGAACATCGGTGGGCGTGGGATCAAAAGGAGGATGAGGAAGAGGAAGAGAAAGATGAAGATATCCTCCTGGGAGGCTCATCGACCCGCACAAATCCTCCTCATATAATTGTTACATATTGATTCATCATGTGTTGTAACTCGCTAGTTGTATCGTCAAACAATTGTATACTAGTACTAGTGTTCACCTCCCTATCTCGGTCAATTTTGCGGTGGTCGCGAAACGCCTGGTCAAATCTAAGGGCACACCCCAGACCATTTGTGTATACGGGAGCTACTCTGTCGAGGGGATCTAGACCTGGAGAAGACTTCAGAGGAGGAAGCTGAGTGGAGTCAGGTGTTCAGACATAAGTGTGTGACCAACGGCTCCATGTGATAGCTCCTAAGAGCATGTACAATACGGGCCAGCATGTCGCGATCATGATATCGAGACCCATGCGTTCGAAGGATAAACGCAAGATTATTCCTTCGGCACCATCGCAGCTGGTTGAAGCACGCGATGGTCATCTGTACTATGCACACTTGACTAATGGTGCGCGATGAAGGATAATAATGTTGAGTAGCATAGAACCGGACGAGTAGAAGGGGTCTGGAACATAATTACAGAGACGGATCGGCAGCAGGCATCGCGGGCTATCGTAATCCCGCATTCCAGCCCAGACGTTTGCGTTGAAGCAAGCTGCTAAGCCGTTTATCACGCCATGGTGGTTGATACCTAGTTATCTGTCAGATGGGCTTAACCCCAGGACCTCCACACATTGCGAGACTCGGATATCCCGAAGCAGGAATCACCATTAAGCTGATGACAAGGGGCCCAGAACTGGATGACGAGTCCCCACCGAGGGCAAATCGAGAATCTAGTAGGATACGGAACCTTAAAGGTGCAACAACGATCCATCTGGTACAAAGAGATACAGATTCTCATTATCCAGGACGACGCACATTATCTATTTTTGAATTCTGTAAGCAACATGGGAATCAAAGAATAGCCCTGCGCCGCGGTGCCGGTTTGCTGCGCTTGCGTTTCTTGCCCTGTGTGAACGCGTTCGCACTTTTCAGGTCTCGCCCCAGCGGGTCCTCCTTCTTCACCTCGTAAATCCGCACCTGGGTAGGGAGGCGCAAAAAAACAGTCAGATTAAAAGACAGGACAACATGGAGCGACATCTCATGACTCACAATCCAGTTCTCCGATGTGAAGGCTTCGTCGAGGTAATCCAACGTGGGTCCTACTTTCGGCACTTGTTGCTGGCGCACACGATCCGTCGCCTGGTTCCCACCACCGAACAACTCTGCAAAGCTAGGTCATAGGATCGGCGTCAGCATCCAAGCCCGAACAAGACAAGGGGGGTTCGAATCACTAACCGATAATATGACATCTTGTACATAAGGCTGTTCCTCATGGCAGGCGATGCGTTGTCATCTATTTTATATTCGCCCTGGGGTGTGAAGAAGCTAGGCTCCTGGACTTCCTCTGGCCACACGCCTTGCGCGATACGGACCATCCAGAGGAATTTGTTGATATCGTCGCCAGAGTACCCGATCAGGCCACCGAAGATGACGAGGACGTATGAAACGTCGTGCTTACGGAGGATTGGGTATGCGACCTCCTCAGAGCTAGACATTGCCTTTCCAACGGTGGCGATATGGGCTAGAGCAGGACGTTAGTTGCGCTCGGGTGGGGGAATGATGCATGACATACTGTTATTCCAGGTATTGTTGTCGACCAGCGTGGGTCGGTCGGCCATACCTGCAATCTGGTACCCGTAGTCCCACCAGCTCATGACAACAGCGTCCTGAGGTGTGTTTTGTCTGAGCCAGTAGTACGCCTCACGGAAGTCGTCAATGATATGCTGGCTTCCATCAGGGTTGGTGGAAGCCAAGACGACGGATGGAGAGGAGTATGCGCTAGTCGTAACCCATGTGCAATGCGAGACGAAGAAGGCGAGCATACAGATGGTGTTGAAGACAACCATGATGCGGGTGTCAAGCCCGTAGATGCCCTTCTGCCTGGCTGCCTTTTCTTTCTTTGGAGATGTTGTCGAGGCGAGGAAGTTACTGAGACTCGATGAGGGCTCTGCCGCCGCAGCTGCCTTTTTGGCTTTCTTGGGGGTCGCGGTAGCAGTTGTGGTTGATGAAACAACTCCGTTGGTGCCAGGTGCTGTGCCTGCAGCGCTGGATCCACTTTCGCTCCGGGCATCGTCGATGGCGTCTGGCTGTGTGGGGTCGATGAAGGTATCGAGAAGAGTTGAAAGCGCAACAGCAGAGGCAACGCAGACCACAGGGGTAAGCGTGAGCATGAGACGGACCATCACGCCAGCAAAGTAGCTCGCGACAACGGCGTAGATTATGACGAAGATGTGCTCGTCACGGAGCTCGCGGAAGCAGAGGAATACGCCGGCGGGAAAGAGGAAAATAAGGAATTGCAGGTCCATGAAGAAAGAGGGCCATGCTGTAGGTTGATGTTCGGAGACAGAGGCGATGATTGGTATGTATCTGGAGAAGTCAAGTCAACAAGGGCAGATGGTGTTGTTCAACAGAATTCACAAACTTTTTGGCATAGCCAGTGTCCCACAGCGAATAGAAGCGACCAGTCCAGGGGGCGATCCATCCCTTATAGGTCAAACCGGCAAACGCGAGCGCTCCGAAGATACCAATGAAGACAACACCGCCAACAAGGAGTCTTTTGAACTGTTGAGAGGATATGTGTGATCTTACAAGCTGTGCAAATGCCACAATCTGGAGGAGACCGAAGACACCTGCGGAAGTGAGATATGAGCCTTAGGTGACAATGATAACAAGTCATGGCACGAACCAAGTGCGGCCATGTGCTCGCTGGTTTTTACAGGTTGGAAGCCTACGAATGGAACCTGCATGCTAGACAATGTACCGATGGCGTACCATGAGGAATAAGCTACATAAAGACGGCTACTGTATCGTCCCATAACAATAAGGACCAGTGCATGAAGAGGAATCATGTTTGTGATGAAAGCATAACCACCTGACCATGAGATTAGCATAAGCCATGGCGAGACAAGAACGGGCCTACCCCATGCAGCGACCATGTAGAAGTAAAATACAGCGGCAACTGTGCCGTAAAGAGCGCTTCCCTGTTTGAGCGCTTTGATCCAACAGAAGAATGTAAACATGAGAAGGAAGATGGCGATCGCTTCGTTGTCGTAGGAGCCAGCGACGGAACGAGATATATATCCCGGGACGATGCCAATGAACGCGGCAGCAAGGAGGCCAGCGCTTGCATCTTTCATCTCCTTTGTAAATCTGAAAGCGACATGAGGCAGGAATTGTGGAAATGAGAGCCGTCTTACTGGTAAGTTGCCCATGCCGTCAGCGCACTAAAGCCTGGGGCGAGAAGTACACAGATATTCCGAATATCCACTGGGAGGTTGACAGCGTGAAGGAGGTTGTAGATGACACCGCTGGTTGCCATTAAACCGGGGTAGACGGTTCCACCGACGACACGACCAAGAGGATACCATGCCGTGGGATCAAACCAGTTCCAAAATTCCTGGAGAACTAAAAATCAGACTGAGACACCAAGCAGCCAGAAGCGGTGCACGCACATAGAACCCTTTAGATGCCAGAACTTTCGTAGCGCGACTTGTACCGACAATTCAACGCAAGCTATAAACGGAATGCCAAGCACACTCACTAATTGAACCATGGATCGCTGTAACGAGAAGCATTGCCTCAGTAGGATATCAAGCAAGACAACTGATGGAAGAACGCACAATTCGTGGATTATACTCTCAAAGTTGATGACCGCAAACAACCGCGAAGCAATAGCAGCACCAGAAATGAGCGCGAGGGCTACGATCCGGATGAGCGACGCAGTATTTGCGACTGTGGTAGGAGAAATATTAGTAGGGAGCGAGTAGGCCGTAGGCATGGCCGACGGTCAAGGTACGCTAATGTGCTCCTGGAAAGGTCTTGCGTGGAATATGGGGAGAAGGGTTCGTGTCGACGAGACGGCTGCTGTTTTGAAACTTGAAAGGTCGACGTGTCGAAACCTGTTTCCAATTTTAGATGCTGACAAAACCATGATCAGTCCCAGAAGGGGAACTCCTAACTCTCACCAACTTACCACCATCATGCCTGCAAAACGCGTTCTCATTAGTTTTGGAGTAGATGTCGATGCTGTCGCGGGATGGTAGGTGATCATATGCATAGTCCTGTCTTGTTATCTGATAGATATATATTTTATTAGGCTCGGTTCTTACGGAGGGGAGGACTCACCACTCGACATTTCGAGGGTATGATAAGCCTGTTCCTACGATCATCTCATTTATTGCTTTCCTCAGGGGATGTTTGCTGGCGAAGTTGGAGCTCCTCGCCTGCTCAAGCTTTTTGACAAATATAAGATCAAGACCACCTGGTTTATCCCAGGTCCTTCAGCTGATACAACCTTTTAATATCCTTATCCGCTAATACCTTTGTAGGACACAGCCTTGAAACCTTTCCTGAACAGATGGCAGCCGTTCGCGATGCTGGACACGAGATGTATGAATTCCTTACAGCTCATGCAGACTTCCTCTGAGAGTCGCTCGACCGCACAGCGGGCTGCATGGATATTCCCATGAGGTATATCACAAGCTTTACCACCTTTAATCGCTCCTCTGACCTTCATGTTAGAATCCAGTCGCTTTGAGCGTCAAACAACAGAAAGATATCCTTGATCATACCTACGACTTACTGACGGCGTTCAACAACGGCATATCTCCCAAGGTACATATGAGATGGATTGAACCCTCGGCCTCTCTTATCTCTTCTATAGGGAAGCGTCGCCCCGTGGTGGGAGATAAGCAAAGAAGGAGTCGACCTTCTGCTGGATAAAGGTATCGAATACGGTGGGTGTCTTGATATACAGTCTAGTTCTTGTGGTCTGAGCCTGTTCCGCTTCAGACCACTCTAGCATGGCTCACGAGTACGTGAACTCTTAATGCTGCTGAAGCCTGGTTTGTGACATCTATCAGTTGTCAGGCGTTCTATATGAGAGACGCCGATGCCTGGACGAAAATCGACTACTCTGCTGACGCTGCTGCTTGGATGAAACCACTGAAGCGGGGCAATGAAACCGGCTTGGTTTGTATTCCTGCAAGTTGGTAAGATGCTATCCCACTGCTCCATCCTTATCGCTGCCAACTTATAAAAATAGGTATCTTGACGATCTCCCTCCCATGATGTGCGCCTTTTTATAGGACGATCGAGTTGACTTTTGTCACCATGAGAACCTTCAGGTTTATCAAATCAAGCCCCAACTCTCACGGATGGGTAAATTCTTTATTTAGAACGTTGGCTATCCTGACTTACGCCGAATTATTCCCTAGGTCAGCCCAAGGGACCTCGAGCAGCTGTGGAAAGACATGTTCACGTATTGTTACAAGTATGCCCTCTCCCACACTGAAGATTGTAACGTTTCTCAGACACACGTCATTTAGAGAGGAAGAGGAGTTCATCTTTCCAATCACCATCCATCCAGATGTAAGCGGGTGAGTTTGTTTAAGCATTTCGATCGCCTTATCTTCTCATCGATTTATTTTTACGCTTCAGGCGCCCGCAGGTCCTGCTCATGCTCGTGAGTAAACACCCTCTCTGCGTTGTCAATAAGATACCAAAAATGCCACCAGGAACGCTTCATCGAGTGGGTCAATACCCACGACAACGTTTACTGGGTACCCATGATCGAAATGGCGCGGGAGTTCCGCAGCAAGAACAAGCCCACTGTCAACGCCAGGATGCCTCAGGGTCATGAGAACATTTAAATTTGAACTCGAGAGTCGAGACGAAAGGTTTCGTTATGTTCAAGCGTTATCTATACATGTGATCCAGAACTGAGAATGCATGGACGAAGTGATGCCATTGCTAAATTCTATTCATATTCTCCCACTATCGTCACCGGTGCTGGCGGCCCGGGTTCACGGAACGCCGCCGCGTGCGGCGTTCCTTTCTAATCACCCCGCTGAACCCCTTGAACGCCCAACGCCCACCGGGTCTCAGCATAGGACACCACGATGGCCAATCCTCACTTACACGAAGAACTCTCAAAGAACGCGGCGAGGATCGTGGTCAACACGCGTTTCGGGCCTGTAACCGGTGGTCGAGCATCGACAGGGGCTGCAGCATTTCTGGGTATCGTGCTCTATCTCCTCGCTGTCTGCGGCATATTTTGACTACCTTGGAATCATAGAAATACCATATGCACTGCCTCCAGGCCGTTTTGAGGATCCCGTGCCACTCCCTGATAGCTTCCGATATGAAGACAAAGTGTATATTCAGGAGACAACGTGTACGTTTGTCACGACAGTCGTTAACGTCGAGTGAGCTGAAGCAAGATTTACATGAAGATGGCGTCCAGCCTAAGAACGATGGTCAAGCTCGAGGTAAATTCTCTAACCCCGAAACATTATTTCTCGAGTTACTAACGTTAAATCTTTAGACACACCCTTTGAGGATAAAGTTGGACTTGGAAACCCTTCTGAAAATCCGTAGGTGTAACTCCTCTCTGCTTTACGCCAGAGAATTGATGATTATTTATTATTTACAAGTTTGTTTCTCAATATCGTCGCCCCACCTGCTTTCCCAGAGAAAGGGATTTTCCCGGTCAAAATATACATCCATGGAGGGTACGTATTGTTGCCAGAGACCTCACTCCGCTAGCTGCCCACTAACCTTCCCCCGTCATGTCCTACAGCTTTCTTCAATTTGGTTCCCCGCACACCCTCGGTTCACAAGCACAATACATCGCGGCTGAGCGTTCTGAGGTTTGGGTAAATATTGGATATCGACTGTCGGCTTTTGGATTCCTGGCATGCGATAAGCCATTGCTGAAAGGAAATTACGGCTTCAAAGACCAGTGGCTGGCATTGGAGTGGGTCAAGGCTAACATCGCAGCATTCGGAGGTTACACTCGACTTGTCCTCTTCGGTTTCTGTATCTCTCATACTTGCTCATAGGAAATCCCGCCGATATCCAGGTGACTGGGCTTTCTGCGGGTGAGTCGAACACTGGGTATCAGGTGTGTGCTACAAGTTGACGCCTTAAACTCTAGGCGCGCACTCTGTTCACCAGCTACTCCACCATGCGTCGCGCCTACCAGAGGGCCAGAAGGCTCCATTCAACTCCGTAGTTTTACAATCGAACGCGATCCTGTCAGTCCTCTCTTTTTCTTCAGCTGCGTCGAGCTGACCGTCTTAACGGCAACAGGACGAACCCCCAAACGCCAGAAGATTATCGAGCCCAGTTTCAATCCCTTTGCCAGGCACTCGGTCTGGATCCAGAGGCTCCAGACATTCTGACAACGTTGCGGGATCCTGTCAAGGTCCCTTGGTCAGCTATTACGCATGTCATTGAGACAGACGTAATGGGCACGTATGGTACATTCCGCGGATGTCTAATTGACGACTGGCTGTCAACCTCCCCTGACCCGATGACCTGGCAGCACTCGGGAGGGCTGGCCAAAGGACTCCGAGAGCACGGAGTACGAAGTGTTGTAGTTGGCGAATTGTTAGAGGAGTGGTACCTGTACTCGATCGCGCATCCGATACGCAGGACTGAGGACATCGCACCAAATCTCAGACGATACTTCCCGGCGGATGTTGTTAACGGATTTCTCAAGAAGTGGCGAAAGATACCTGACGACGCAGGGAGCGATGAGGCTCAAAAGCTGTATGGTGAGATTTTGAGCTGTGGACAGGTCTATCTACCCATCCGGCTGCTTGCTAAGGACCTGTATGCTGCGGACTTTCCCGTGCTTCGGTATGTGATCGAATGGACGCCTGAACAAAATCGTGTTGAAGGTCTGTTTTTTGGATCAAACATTCGACTGAGTGATTCCCTTGCTTACATCCCTCAGAGTACATTACGCATGGAACGGATCGTTGTCTCTGGGCGCTGAGGATACCAACGCTCGAACCATATCAAGTGGATATTGCGAAAAGGTGGCTTGATATAATCGGTGCAGAAGTCAAACAGATGGAGGAGGGAGGGAAGCCACTTCGAGACGTCAAGGCTATATTGACACTGAGAAAGGATGCGGACATCCGGTGGACAGAGGATAAGAAATGGGATGAACTAATTGCGTTGAAAATCCTTCCTGAGGAAGAAGCGTAGCCAGGTGAACAGCTACAGTACACTTACAAAAAGTCTAGTTGTGCTTAATATGAAAGAATAGCCGCACCGTTTATACTTACTCCACCTCCGATAGCACCTCCTAGGAAGGCAGAGGTCGGGCAGACCTAAGTCGAGCTACGATATGTTAATCTGTTGCGCCGTGTGTTGAGCATACCGTGTTCACATTTTGGCTTGAGAAATACGGTTTCTATCTCACCTAGTATGACGAATTACTAACTCAGATAAGTACTGATCTATGCGTATCAGGTATAACTAGGATTCGTTAAGGCGTTCAACATTTCTTTTCATCGTAGTGTGTACGTCTCAAGATCGTATCATACTTCTAAATACTATGTCATGATTTGGTTGTCTACGCAAATCCAGCTGCTTTCCCGTCCTCCGTCAACTGAGCTACGTATTTAGAGTCCATGAACTCTTTAATGCTTGCGATCTTTCCACCCTCCAAATGAAAGATGAACAAGTGCTCGTTGGGGAACGATTTACTGGCGAGCGAGGTTTCGCCATCAGACTTGACCTGAGCATGAGTTTGTGAATGTCAGCGATGACGCCATGTCGAAGAATGAGAGCGTACGTGGACGACAACGGTGTTCTCTGCGACGATGGTCTCGACGGGAGCGTTGAACTTGAAGGGAAGGAATAGATCTCGGAATACTCGGATACATAGTACGATTAAACTTACGTTGAATGCAACAATTAGAGTTTTCAATTTCTTGAGCCAGTCCAAAAGCTGGGCACTATTGCGAACTGGAATGCCCATGCCGCCAAGAGAAGCTGGGCGGAACTCGTGGGTGAAGTTTCCCGCAAAGAGACTTGTCAGCCCATCGAAATCGTACGCATTGAGGTACTGGAAGTACTGGGAGACGATGTCGGCGGGAGACATTGCAAAATATGTAGGTCGTGATGTGGTTAAATGGGAGAACTTGAAGATGCTTTCGACAGTACAGACACAAAGCTCTTTTATACCTGAGCTGTTGCGCTCACCACTGAGCAAAGTACTACATTGGGTAAAGCGAGGATGGCGCCCACTTAACCTCGGTCTCGTATTGGGCGACAACGAATGGACAGTTGCATCAGGACCTTAGTGTGACCATAGACTGTGCATGTACTCGAGGCCCTGTCAGTCAGGGCCAAATGTATCAAAAGCCAGTTCACTTACTACGTTGATTGAAGGATAGAGGTAAGTTGTAACAAATGTATCTCCCCAAAGCGCTACATTCGACCCAAATTCGAACCATCAAACCAGGAGTCGGGACCGGAGTGCTGTGAAAATCGTGTTACAAGTTCTTGAAAATACTCGCCCATTCAAACCATAGGTTCAAACGTTCAAAGTAGCCACAGAATTGCGTGTGCGGATGCTGCCAGTGGTCGATATGGTCGTGAGGCTGACATTTCGCCCCTGGCCTGCTGATGCTGAAGGACCTGTAATACTACAGTGTCAAAAACGATATGTACATAGTATGTTCTCTCATCCGAAAATGGCTAACTACCTGTTCATCCTGTTGTGAATTGGTTGTGAACGAAGTTGGGACTCGGCTAGTTCAAGTCCTGCGTAGGTTTTGGGCTCGCTGTTGGTGTCGGCGGACCGAAAGCCGGAATTTGGCGGACATCATGATATCTTTTTCGGGAAACAACTCGGACGCATTTGGTTTCTGCTGTAATGCAACATTTAACGCTTATTGCGTTTTTCACGAGTAGTCGCACTTGTCGAAGAAGAAAGGTTTGCGAACGGACCCTCGGCGAAGAGAAAAGCAGGGAAAGTAGCAGGCTCTGCGGCAGAGCGCGCTCCTTGCCAGTTACTTGCGGACTTGTCTGGTCGAATTGTCTGACGACATGGACCTTCTCCTGCCAGATTTCTCCAACGTGAGCTTTCTTCAGCCTAGAATTCTCATACGACTCGTGAATACTGGTTTTCTATAACCACAATCAGCCTTTGCTTGGGGTCCGGAGAGCCTTTGCCAGTTATGTGTCTCCCACGTACTTAATGTGGCGCGATGGATCTCGTAGGTGCTATGAGGGCTCAATGAGTCTAATGTTCAGTAGCTTGCTTCATTCTCCCCAGTATCCGTTTACTTTTGGACCCCTTGCGCACAATCCTTTGACACTTTGTTCGTCGGATCACACGGGATTACATTCTGTCAGCTCACAAGGTCAGCGCAGCCTCGGGATCTGCTCAGGGTTGTGAATGTGGCATATTTGCTGATCATTTACGACACATGTGCGGACAACCACCGGCATCTTCAGTGTCATCCGCTGTAATGGAATAATTTATGACCCATCACATGGTTGAATGCCATGCATTTATGCCGCCGTCATCCGCGTCGTAAGCGCGATTTTGTAAGTTCTGGGACTTCGACATCTCAGGATATCAACAACCTCTCACGGCTTGACTATACAAGGCTCTCTAGTCAAGAGACATTCTTATCGTTCACTCCCCAACATGAGCCCCATCTCCTCCCTCGTTATTCTCGGCCTCATAGGAGCTGCATTGTATAACTTGTATCGACGACTGACTCGCATCTCTATTGCCCACATACCTGGGCCAGAGCCGGGATCCTTTCTACTCGGTACAATGTTCATTTCATCGTGATATTGGCTCTGCCTTAAATTCGTCTTTGCAGGAAATCTGAGCCACCTCGCTCAAGGCCAAGCTGCAGAGGTCTTCGCTTTCGATGTCCATTGAATGTATTTCTGATGTAAACCTACCCTGCAGGTCGAATTTAAATGGCAAGCAAAGTTTGGAGATATTATTAGGATAAAGGGCCTCTTTGGCGTACGTCGTCCACCTGTGTTCCATGCTGTGATCTCAACCACACTTAGGAAGATCGACTCCTGGTATCCGACCCGAAAGCATTGCAATATATTATCCAGACGTCGGGATATAATTTCCCAAAGCAGCCAGAACGCCGCGAGATTTCCCGTCTTACAACTGGTAAAGGCCTAGTGTGGGCAGATGGTGAGTGAACTGCCTCCCTCCCCTCCAAATTATTCTGGCCTCATATTCCTTAGGTGACGTCCACAAAAGACTCCGAAAGATCATGTTACCGGGATTTTCAGGCACCGAAGCCAAAGGCTATCTTCCAGTCTTCTCTGCTTGTGCTGCGAAGGTCAGGGTTCAACGTTCAACGATTTAATGGACCCATGTGGCTGATGTTCCCCTCGAGATGAGCGAAAAGTGGAGAGACATCATTGCTTCCAGTGGGGATCAATCAAGTGTCGTGGATGTACCATCCTGGGCTTCTCGCTGCGCTTTGGACGCCATCGGTGAAGGTATGGTAACATCTTCTGATTATAATAGTGCGACTCAGCGAAATAAAAATAGTGGCTTTTGACTACCAATTCGGAGCTCTCGACAATGCCGATAACGAGCTTGGGAACTCCTTCCAAAATTTACTGTACGGATTGGAGCCATCCTCAGACATGGAACAATACTAATGTGTGCCGACGTTAGATTGGACACCTTTGGGACTCCCACCGATGGCGAAATCTTCGTTCAAAATGCTCTGCGTTATATACCAAATTTTCTTCGTGAATGGCTGGGAGATCATCTACCAAGTCAGAAGCTCGCACACGCTCGTCGCGCAGCCAAGCTATCGATAACAGTTTCCAAAGACCTCATCAACCAAAAGTCGAATGCGCAGATGCAGGGCAAAGGTAACCGGGACATTATGAGTCTCCTCAGTAGGTTGCTTAATCCCAGAAGCCAAGATTTCTCACCCGATTCTTTGTTTGCAGTCAACGCGAATGCGTCCGAAAACGAGAAACTTACCATGAACGAAGAAGAGACGCTCGGACTCATGCGGTATGCGAAACCACGTCGCTTACATTTTATACTCACTGGCATCCACAGGGTTGTCATACTGGCAGGCCATGAGACAACAGCGAACACGCTTAGCTGGATGCTTTTGGAACTGGTGCGGCGCCCGGAGATTCAAACAAAGCTACGCGACGAAATTCGGTCGATGGAGCGAACTCTCCAAGGCCGGGGCGATTCTGCTTACACCACCGCAGACTTGGAGTCCATGCCATATTTGAACGCGGTTTTGAAGGTCAGAATGGCATATGCATATACCTCGAGTGGGATCAATAACAATTGGGTATGCAGGAGACACTTCGGTATCACCCCGTTATAATGAATATCCCCAGACGAGCAGCCAAGGACGATGTCCTCCCTCTTTCCAAACCAATCACTACCGCTTCTGGCGAAGTAATTACACAACTTCCTATTCCGAAGGGTCTCAGAATATCCAGCTCGATCAGTGTCTACAACAGGTTAGTGCCTACTCTGGACCAAGATAGCTGCTGTTCCAATAACACTGATACCTTTTTGTGTGTTAAAAGGAACAAAGAGGTATTCGGCGAAGACGCAGACACATTTGATCCAGAACGTTGGCTCAATTCTAGTGTCAAGAAGTCGACATCCGTGGGTGTTGTGGGAAATCTGTACGTACCGCCCGCAGATTTCTTTTTTTGATGCTGCACCGCAGTTAACTCGCGCTTTTTCGTACTAGGATGACTTTCTCTGGTGGGGTTCGGTTAGCCGCACCGTTTCTTGAACATCTTCACGGAGCTGATGACCTGTACATTAGATCATGCATTGGATGGAAATTTGCAATGGCGGAACTACAGGCCTTCCTCTTCGAGCTTGTTGGAGGTTTTGAATTCTTGCCGACACCAGGGTGTCAGAAGATTAGAAGAGAACCTGCTTTGGCCGTGATTCCAGTCATTGAAGGCCAAGTGGAGAAGGGAGCACAGTTGCCGCTGAGAATACGGGTTGCTTCTAAGTAGGAATTATGATTTTACGCTGTCTTTTGTCTTTCGTATACAATTACTACCCGATGTTGAACTCTGACCTCTAGAAGACCAGGAAGGGCGCGATCGCGGACATCATGTTTGCAATCGCGAGCGAGGCCAAAACAGCCGCCCGTCTGTCGGCAAGGAGAGTAGCCAGTGGTGAAAGTCTATCACAGAGTCAACCGATAGCGTCTGACGGCGTCTGAGGAGCACTTGTGAGCCCACACAAGCCACACAAGGCAACATAATTCTTCAGCAGAACGCAGCCGGGCAAGCACTGGAAGAACATTAGAGTCGGTGTTTGGCACCTTTTTGGCAAGTCGGTTCTGAACTTGAAAGCATAAGTCACACTAAGTCACACCACACCGCAGATTTCATTTGATATCAAAACAAGTTAAGGAATAACCAGGGATCTGAGCTCTTCTAGTTCAAGGTCTTTTACGGCTGAGCAGAGCTTGTGGAGGTACTTAATCCGAGTCATGGCAAAATCATGGCAAAGACTCGCGCAGCTGCTTTTCGAAATAAACAAGACTCAACAACTGCCTAGTACGGCCACCGGCCTGGTCCACTTTCTCTTTCCGTCGCGTCACCGTTTATTCCCGTTACATCCTCCCGTCTATACACATCCAGCAGGACCACATTACACAGTTTAAGGTAAGAAAGATGATGTAAATCAGGTACTTCATGCTGAATTCTTGACATTTATGTTCACTTTTAGGAACTATGTCTCTTCAAGTTAATCTCTCAAGCAGAGAGATTAACGAAGCTTATCAGAATGTCGTTAATGCGAATGGGATAGATTGGGTCATCTTTACTTATGAGAAAGGAACGAACGATCTGAAAGTCCAGGCAACTGGCAGCGGAGGTCTTGAGGAATTGGAGGAAGAGTTCTCCGATGGCAGGTTCGTCTGCAATCGCCTCCTGCTTCGATGCCTTAATTTTTAAATTTTTGATATCAGAATTCAGTATGCCTTTGCTAGAGTCCAGGATCCAAATGTGCGCCGTTGTTAGATCTCCTCTTCCAGCTTCGTTAACACGTTATCCCATAGAGCCAACTGCCTAAATTCGTTCAAATCAATTGGTGCGGCGATGGTGTACCAGAATCGAAGAAGGGCCTCTTCCATACACATGCAAGTGCGGTGGGGAAGTTCCTTCGCGTCGTTCATGTTGTCATCAATGCGAGGAATGAGGTTCGTATGAACCCACGCCGCTGTCCGGCTTACTGATCTCATAAGTCTTCGATTAGAGTGACGTCTCACCTGCACTAATCATGTCTCGCGTGGAAGCCGCCTCGGGCGCCAAGTATTCGACACACAAGGAACAGGCACGCAAGTTTGAGCCAATTGCTCCAGTGGGCACAAACTATACACCCGTAGGCAAGATCGACATCGGTGAGCTTAGAAAAGCTCCTGCGCCAGCGGTTCCTACATCAGCACCCAAGCCATCCATTTCCGCTACGACTTCGCGCCTAGCATTCAGTGCTGCGAAACCCGCAGCATCTGCTGGATCGCTGTACGGACGGACCGTAATTGGTGGCTCAGCGCCGCAGGATGCTTGGCCTGAGGAGAAGCCTGCTCCGGCTGCTGCTGTACCACCCTCTCCCCCTGCCACGACGCGCCCTCCAGTACTTCCGACAGCCTCCCGGCCTGCTTTCAGTGCTGTAAGCAAGAAATGTTCAGCTTGGACAGATCGTTCTCTGATTTTCCGCTCATAGCGTACTGCGTCTCCCGTGTCTCCGGCGCCCTCCGCAACTCCATCGCGTACAACAGTGGCGGCTTCTAACATTCCAACAAAGCCCATTGAAGAAGACCGAATTGCACCTGTTGGAACCGCTTACACTCCTGTCTCCCTTCCTGCTCCAAAGAAGTTGAAAAATCCTTTCGCAGCAGCCGAACAACAACAAACGCCTGCTCGCCCTGTCCCCGCAGGGGGTGCAAAGAAACTGACATGGAGCGAGCGACAGGCTCTCGCAAAGAAACAAGCTGAAGGAGACGAAGCACGCAGTCGTAATGCGGGTTTCGTTTCTCCTCCGGCTGCTTCCAAGCCCGTCTTCACCTCGAGTGCACCTGCTTTTGGAAGGGCTACTGCATCGCAAAGTACGCCCAGGAATTTCGGTGCCATTGGTGCCACAGTAGGTGTGGGCGCAGCAGTTGGCGCAACAGCAGCAGCCGCTTCGCAGCCCTCTGCTGCATACTCAAGTGCCCGTGCTGCTGTCCTAGATGCCGCATGGGGAGAGGATGAGCCAGAGGAGGAGGAGGAAGTCGCTCCGGTAAGCTCAAGTCATATCCTGCTAGTTTGACACTCATCTCTTTCTATTAGCCCTCGCCGCCAGCACCAACAGCATCTGCTCCATCTCCGCCGCCACCTCCGCCACCTCCCCCGCCGCCTCCCCGTCCGCGGGAGCCAGAGCCAGAGCCAGAGCCAGAAGTGGCTGCGCCTCCTCCTCCTCCTCCTCCGCCGCCGCCACCGCCGCCTCCACCTCCAGCAGTAGCAGTAGCGGTAGCGGTAGCCGAGCCTGAGCACGAACCTGAGCCCGAACCAACACCCACACCTGCCGGTCAAGGAATCACTGCTGTTGTTATTTATGAGTACGAGGTAATGTCTAGTCACTCATACAGCTGCACACTAGGCATTTACGGACCGTTCAGGCTGAGGAAGATAATGAACTGAGTCTTGTCGTGGGAGAAATGATCAAGTCCATCGAAGAGGTCGAGGAAGGATGGTGGACTGGGGTTGGGCCTGATGGCAAATCAGGACTGTTCCCATGTGCGCTTTAACTTCAGTGCTAGATGCGAGGAGAATGACTGACGTTCTTGTTTAATAGCCAACTATGTTGAACTCGTCGAACAGCCGCAAGAACCCGCTGAGTCTGATATTGCAGCAGCGCCGCCGCCGCCTCCCCCGCCACCGCCTCCACCGCCTCCACCGCCGCCTCCGCCTCCGCCTCCTCCGCCACCGCCACCGCCTCCACCAGCCGCTGTTGTAAGTCATCTTTCTGTTGAGCGTCTATCACAAATAGGCTTATGCCAACCTAGAAGCATGTCGTAACGCCGGCCCCAGTAACGCCGCCTCCCGCAGAAGATGAAGGAGTCACTGCTATCGCACTGTACGGGTAAGTGATGGTCATTAGCGTGCATGCTTGGCGTGTGCTGACTTCACCAGATATGAAGCAACAGAGGACAACGAAATATCGTTCGAGGAAGGAGACAGGATTATCGAGATTGAACCTGCATCTGAGGATTGGTGGTCAGGGAAAGACCAGCATGGCAATGTTGGGCTCTTCCCAGGTATGTCTGCTCATTACAAAATTTCGAGAATCGTAATTGATGCTGACATGGCCATTTGCAGCCAACTATGTGGAAGTCCAGGAATAAATGAAGAGCCTGATGAATGATATACGGGCTGCAATGAATCAAGTAATTGGACTTTTTCGCAACGCTTTCTGTAGTTTAACCAACACATAGCCCTCTACAGCCTTTCCTGTTTTTCATAGCCGGTGCATGAGGACCTTGTCTATTAGAATTTTTGAATCATTTCAACTTTGCCGCGCTGCTCTACACGGTGGTCCCGGGCCTTAAGTAGGATGACACTCGCGATTTTCTTTCTCTGAATTCGCAACCTTTGTTTGCCCATTTCCTTTTTCAATACTTCATCTGGGAAGAAGACTTCTCCCGGCCTTGATGCTCGTGCCTTCCTCAAAATGTGGACGATGGTCATCGGGGTGCTTGCGCTACTATGACCTGAAGGGGCGGAGATGCACATGGCCGATGCGAACGCCGAGTAGGAGAATCTGGATGTTCAATGCATCTGACTCGCTGGCACCATTTGCATTGTGCTGTTCGGCGGAACTAATGCTTAGGTTCGAGTCCCACAGTCACCAGTGGGACTAGTAACTAGTAACTTGATCCCTGATTTGTCTCGCCTCGACCCTCCGCCCATGCTCATTGTGTAGCTTATCAAGTATCCATTGCTAGACGCGATGCTGATACACAGGGTACATGCTATTCTCGCATTGTCTTGTGAATCTTGTGATGTGGATAATGCTGGGTTTGATCCTTAAGCATTTGTCGGGCTGTGAGGGAGACAAGTAGGAGGCTTTTGGCTTAGTGATGGAATCCTCCTCCTCCTCCTTGCGCTTGGTGTATGCCCACCATTGTACAGTCTGCATATTGGGGCAGCGTCAACATGGTATTTCATCTGACTGCCGCTTTAACATATTATTGCCTGCTCATAACTCGCACCTCTTGAACATCGCGAAGAACGGATCTCATGCCAGTTTGATGAAAGTAGTAATAAAGGAAGTAGGAGGCGATGTTGGCGGAGTTCTACGCTGGGAGGCCGTGAATAGGAGAGAGTCAAGGAGTACCGCGAGGAGTTGACTAGCATTAGGTCAAAACGTAAGCAGTTAAACCTTAGTAAGGCAAGTAACCTGTAACAGTAAGAAAACTGCTATCCGGCGCAACCTTTTGTTCAAATGCTGCCCAGAGGAAAGAACCCACATTCATACTTTACCACCCGATATAAGACGCCAAGCCCGGGCACCGGAGAACAGCGACCATGGGACATGATTTGAAATGTTTATCTTATTCCGGGGCTAGGAAGCTATGCTTCCGCTGGGGCGCCTGATCAATGAAGTCGCAGAGTTTCTTGTTTTTTCGATACATGCAAAACCTAGATTCTATTAAAAATATACGTTTTAGTTAGTCGTCAAACGAGACGTTTCAATCACAAAAAGCTACAAGGGGACATCTTAGTTAAATGCGTGAACGGACAACATTGCAGGTTAATTAACTGACCTCTCCACTTGAATCACTGCTGGCGTATAGCCTGCCGTCTTTCCCGAAAGCAAGGCCTACAGGGCGGATGCAATTTCCCGGACAGGACTTCAAGTCCGTAGCTTGAACTAGGAACGAATAAGGCGAAGCAGATGAAGCTGCTAACAATGGGAAGGGAACGCTAATGCAATGGTATCAGCACCTTTAAGCTACCAGAACAATAGATACGACGCACTGGACCACACCATACCCAGTAGGAGGTGTGCGATTAAAGGAGCCATGGAATGAAACAAAAGCATCACCGCTCAAAGTACTTGAGAAAGCCGTAATCGTCGCGACTGGTTCTGCGGTGTAGAATTTGATGTCAAGAGGAACAGAGTGCGCCTGAAAGGAATTGGCGATCAGTACGGCTCGAAGACATATCGTTTGATCTGGAAGCATACTTGGAAGATCAAGGACGGAGGTTGGTTATTAGCTGCATTCCTGCACCATACATCGTCGTATTGCTTGTCGAGGTTCAGACTGAACCGAGTACCTTGTGGGAGCCCAACGTACTGAGGAACTCCCACAGGATCGGCATCGGGATTCCAAAGAGAGGTGCAGTCGGGAAACCCGTAGGACTTGGGTGCCGAAGTCGCAATTGGGTTGACCTGTAGGAGCTCATCCGACGGATTGTCGTTGACAAACTGAGCAGTGAGACCTGTAACGTTATCGATTGAGGCTCCATTCTCGACGACGTATAGGCTACTTGTAGCGACGGGGTCGAGTGAGGGACCGACATTGTACACGAAACCAGCCGGGTTTCGGATGCCGTACGCTATTACTTCTCCGTTTGACCACTGGAGGGGATAAGGTGGGTAGATGGGAGGAGCAATGGGAGGAAAGACCAAACGACGGATCTGGGATCGCCCAGAGGCAGGATCACGGGCAGTCGGATCGATGTTCGTCAGCGGACCAGATCCAACGAGGAACGCGTTGGTTCGACCCGTCGAGTCCTTCTCCAGCAGAAATGCATGCGTTTTCAGCTCTGTGCATCATGGTCAGCGGCGTCAGAACGGAGATTCGGAGATGACAGACCTCCGTCCCCAGGAAGACCTTCCACAGCGACATATGGAAGAGTAGACACAGTTTTGGTCGTAGCATCATATTCATAGGCGAGCACGCTGTTAGCGGTGCTAACATAAAGCAGTCGCCCGTCGATCTGAATCCCATGTGTCAAGTTAGCGTTCTTGACAACAACTGTGCGCTGGAAGCCTGGAGTCGGAGTCGTGACCGAAGTAAAAGCTGTGACACCCAAGCCTCGCTCGACGACGAGCAAGTTCTGTTCTGAATCGAAGGCGATTCCTCGAGGAGCTGTGAGATTGGAAAAGACAACCTTTGCTACGAAGCCTGGGGCCACTGTGACGAGAGACTTGAAAGGTACCCCAATGGGTTGGAACTGAGCGGCTCCAAGCCGCGTTAGACAAGCAAGTCCCAGAAGTGTCTGGAGGAGTTTCATGGCCGCAGCGAGAGTGGTTGAGATCTGAAAAACGCTTGTGCTTTATAGAATCCAGACTAATCCGCTGGGGTGGGGGTAATGGGGACATCGAATTGTCTTGGGCGAGCATGAACAACGATCTGTCAAATGATTGATTCGCGGAAATACCAGTCAGATTGATATTATTGTGCCTTGATAGGCACACCACACTTGGTGGCCCATTCCTGATGAGGTCATGATTTATCCATACCGGAATTTTCTCGCAGGCCAAGTGCAGGCACACGTCAAGGACAGCAAGGCGAAGGTAAAGCCGCACTGCGCAGAACAAGCCAAGTATGAAGGTCATATTTCTTGTGACTTCCCGAGACTCGACCAGTGTTTTGACGAGCAGCTCATGACAAGGCAGTCCGAAAGTACTTGGTACATGCTCAAATCATTATACGACATTCAAGGTGATATTATTGAACTCCAGAGTAGCAGAGGAGCCCGCCTGGTCAAGATTGAAGCGACATGAACTGCATTCACAGCGGTGAGGACGAAACACATACGCCAATTAGGTGAAAACGGGTGACGCTCAGCTGCGCCCTTCCCTGGAAGTAATCCAGTGGGAATGGTGACAGAGAAATTCTGCTAGGGCCTTCTAGGCTGCTCGTGCAGCACTGGGTCGTAGCGGCCGTTGTAAAGGACGGAGCCTACTTGTTGATTGGGCGGAGCGCAAGGGAACGGGTTGGTGACCGGGCACGACTGGACACCAATGACAGTTCTAACTTCGATGGACCCTTAGATGCAATTCTACATATCTACCGTCGGTACACCATCACTGCACTGCTGAGGATACCTCGAACGTACGAGGCGCACGAGTTGCACAACGACATTGCTCCCTTGCTAACCGTCGCTCCGTCCAAGGGATTGCCGATGAAACTCCTTTGCGCATTTGTGGCCCCAAGGAAAGCCAGTGCAGAGAGGATGGGAATGAACAGCTTCGTGGTGGCTGTTGTGTATGACAAGCAAGTTCTGGAGTTCGGTTCGAACTTTTTATATAGCAAGCACTGATGCTAAGGAGTGACATTAATTGGAAGGCGTGGTGTCTGCGCCGTCGATCGAATGGTCGTGGTCAACACTTTGAGCGCCCCTTTAATGCTGTCATCCGACTGCGGGGGCGTGTTAGTGGCGTGTGTGAATAGACATCGCCTTGAATACTCACTGCAGAACAAGTATCTCCAGTACATGGAATGAGCGCTGTTACTTGAGGGCACAGATCCGGCGCGAAGACCCAGGACGAAGCATTTCTAGTACGCAACTGGAATAGTGAGAGAGATGATAAGCATCTCTCTGCATACGTTCCGTGTGAAGCACGACGACCCCTTGATCTTAATAGCAAAGCTTTCAGAATCAAGAGCGAACTGGGGAACTGGGGTTTCACGATCCATAGCAGCCTCAGTGGCAGAACGGCCTCACCGAAAGGATAAGATATAGTTAGGTTGTTGCGGTGGAATGATTACGTTGTTGTCAGAACGAAGCGAGCACGCAGAAGTACAGATGGAAGGAGAGGTGAGGAGGAAAGGTGAAAGCAAGCAAAAGGCCGTGCCATCTGCATCCGGGGTCCTCATCCCGATTTGTATAATCTACCAGATCCTGTCCAGATCACGTTGATGCTGCACTTCGGATGGACTAGTACTATGACATTGATAACCAGCACCTCTTGCCCGCTTCCAACTTGAATATGCTTTCAACCAGATCTGAATCCATTACCATTTAATCCACCACAGCATCCTCAAAATGTGTAGGCTGTAGGTTGAGACGAAACGGAGACAAATCAATACATAGTTACAATTTATTGGTGAGATCAGATTGGACCGCCTCGGCGTTGAACGTTCTTTCCTGCCTTCTTCCTCCTATCATCTGCACAAGCTTCTGCCACAAAGATATGACGTGATATTACCGTCTTCTGTAACGGTTTAGCCCTGTAAATCCTAGTCTTTGTCCGTGGGTTTGATTGGAGTCCTATGTACATCAGCATCTTGACCATTTACTTGTTTTACTTGCAGCAACCAATAGCAAGCGAAGAAAGGCCGGAAAAGACCGAAAGCCGCCAAGCCGAACAAGACAAGTGATTTTCCCAAAAAGTACGATATTCAAAAGCAATTTTATTGATATTTTTGTAAGCAAAATCATTCCCACAGCTTGTCACAAGCCTAAAAGGGGAAAAAGGCGACAAGTAAATGGTCAACTTACTGATGCTAGCTCGAGTACTGCCTTGTACTGCCCGGACACGGCTCCGAAAGCTACAAAACTAAGGGGGATATTCCAAGTCACTTCCAGGCTGGGCGATGTTTCATTCCCAATGTTAAGCCAAATCATCTCAATTGAGCTGATTCGACGACAGGTAAGGATCGCTAGGCTCCGCTTCGCTTCGTGCGCGGATCGCTATCCGCGCGACTGCGTACGTATCAGAATATTGTCAATATGCGCGATCCAGAGAGCGCTTACCTCGTGCATCGCCGCCACGCAATGGTCGAGCAGTGAGGAATTTGAAATGCTTACTCCGCGGCTTGACCCTATGTGGTTTTCGGCCCGTATGATATAGAAGGACGTGCATGGGAATGTCATAGATGACGCGTCTTTGATATGACAATTACGAGGCTAGATGGACTAGAATGGCGCAATTGCTTCTATAGCGGAGTGGATGTTGTTGGCTACACACGAGGAGCAAAAGCTGTCAGAGCCTGAGGTCCTGGAATCAGAGTCGTGACCGAAGTGAAAGCTGTGACACCCAAGCCTCGCCCGACGCAGGTTCTGTTCTGAATCGAAGGCGATTCCTTGAGGAGATGTGATGTTTGAAAATACAACCTTCGCTGCGAAGCCTGGGGCCGCTGTGACAAGAGACTTAAAAAGGTACCCCGATGGGTTGGAAATGACGAGTCGTCATTTCCAACCTACTCGGACTCCAAGCCGCGTTAGACAAGCAAGTCCCAGAAAATGTCTTGGACCGGTGAGGTCTTGGGCTCAGCAGCATGAACAAATATCTGTTAAACGATTGATTCTCCAGTACTGTGCCTTGATAGGAACACCGTACATGTCAAAATGCAATGAAACCTTGGTGGCCCATTCCTGATGCAGGTCATGATTCACCCATACAAGTAATTCTTCTCCGTAGGTCAAGGGTAGGCGCATGTCAAGGACAGCAAGGCGAAGGTAAGCCGCAGAACAAAAGGAAGCTTTCAGAACCAAGCCTCTGAAGGACATGTTTCTTGATCTCCCGAGACTGGAATGACCAACATTTTGACGAGCAGCGGAAGAGACTAAGGACAAGACAGTACGAAAGCTGTAGAAGTCGTGGACATGCTCATATCATCACCATACGACGTTCAAGGTTATGCTATTGAACTCCAGGATAGGAGATGGGCCCGCCTGAGAACAGGTGGAGCGACATGAGCTGCAATTACAGCTGTGAGGATCGAAAAGTCACATACGCCAATCAAATGGAAACGGCTGACGCTCAGCTGCGCCCTTCCAGTCTGGAAGTAATCCGCGGTCGGAATGGTAACAGTGAAGTTCTGATAGGGCCATCCAGGCTGCCCGTGCAGCACTGGATCATAGCGGCCCTTGTAAAGGACAGAGCCTATTTGTTGACTGGGCGGAGCGCAAGGATAGGGGTTGGTGACCGGGCACGACAGGAGACCAATGACAATTCCAACTTCGATGGACCCTTCGATGCTAATCTAAATATCCGCCGTCAGTACACCATGCTTGAACAGGTGAGATCTCGAACGTACGGGGCGCACGAGTTGCACAACGACGTTGCTTCCTTTGCTGACCGTCGCTCCGTCCAAGGGATTGCCGATGAAACTCCTCTGCGCATTTGTGGCCCCGAGGAAAGCCAGTGCAGAGAGGATGGGAACAAATAACTTCATGGTGGCTGCTGTATATGACAAGCAAGTTCTGTGATTCAATTCAAAAGGTAGGGGTCACTTTTTATAGGAGCGCTGTGATATACATCATCTAGTGGCTGAAGGGATGACATAAATTGGAAGGCGTGGTGTCTGGACTGTGCGCCGTCGATCGGAATGCGGTCAACGGTGGCCGTGATGAATTAGTATTGAGCGCCCCTTTCGGGAGCATGTGAGAGGCGTGTAAACATCGCCATGAAGACTCAGAACGAAGCATCTCCAGTATGTAGAATGGGCGTTGTTGCTTGAGGTGAGCGCTGGCACAGATCCGGCGCGAAGACCCTAGGACGAAGCATATCTAGTACGTAACTAGAATGGTGATTGAGATGATAAGCCTGCATCTCTCTGCACTACTTACAAGTTCCGTGCGAAGGACGACGACCCCTTAGCAAAGCTTTCAGAATCAAGAGCGAACGGGAGGAAATGAATCTAGATGGCGGAGAATCAAGCTGTTCCATCGTAGACTGGCTGTGGGGCAAACAGGGGTTTCACGATCGACTTCACCGTCGGAGAACGGCCTCACCGAAAGGAGTAGATTGTTGCGGTGGGAGTGGGACCACCACATTGGTGTCAGAACAGAGCGAGCGTGCAGAAACAAGTGCAAGGGGGAAATTAAGGTAGTGAGTACGGGTGAAAGCAGGGTAAAAAATCAACGTCTTTACAACACCCAAAGTCTTCACTGGTCGGGAGTCGTGTTTGGGACGAACGAACTAGCGCCCGATACGTCATAAAAGTCTTTTGAATTAGATTTTACTGCAAACCAAGGACTATATACTCTAGCCAGGCTGCCTTGTAAAACTAGAAAGAGTGATAAACGAACGTAAGGCTAGCCTGACCAACCGCTGTGTCCATAGATGTCCATCCAATAGCAGTGCTGATCGTAAGAAAGCGGTAAGTATGGTATTAGAATATCATTTGTTCGATGCAAGTCCCATGATCAATTCGTTACGGTTAAACCACATTAAGAGTGATGTTGCGCGTTTGGAGGAGTGGATATGCGCCAGCCTATCGAGGTGGTTAGACGACACTATCGAGAACGTGGCGATCGCAGTACGACTCACCCCTACCAACGAGACATGGGTAACTCCCAGCTGTGCTTGGCCTTTCATGAAGTTCGACGGAATGACTACAGTGAAGTTTTGATGAGGAGGCTTTCCAGTTGCATTCTGCTGGTACTGGGGCTTATAGCCTCCGTTGTAGAGAATGGATCCCATGCCGTCAGACACTGGAAGGCAGGGATGGGAAGAGCAAGACTGCAGGCCGATGACAATGGCAACTTCAAGCGACCCTGTCAAAGTGTTCTGTAATGGATTGAGCTGAATGGCGCGACGCGTAGTAATCGACAACGTTAACATACAGGTCGATCGATCTCCACTGTGACTTCGGATCCAGCTTGGACAGAGGCACCATCTTGTGGATAGCCTATGCGGACCCCTTGAGCGGAGGCAGCAGCCAGGAATGTGCTGAAGATGGCGAGGGTGGAGAAGAATTTCATAGCAGTGGAAACGTTGGGATACCGTGAGGTGGATTGAGGGATACCAGAGACGAGCTCATCCTTTTTATACGCTGCAACGGGGCCGGTGGTGGAGACAAGAATAGACGAAACGCATAATGATAGTGGAGACAAATCAATAGTGATAAACAAGTTACAACAGGTCTTCCATGACCGTCTTGATCACCGCCTCGGCGTTGAACGTTATTCCCTGCATTCTTCTTCCTGCTTTATCTGCTCAAACTTCTGCTATAAAGGCATGACGTGACATTAACGTTACTGGAACGGTTTAGCCTGGAAATCTTAGCCTTTGTCCGTAGCTTCGATTGAATATTGATGTGGCCTGTACTGCCGGAACTTTGACCCCGAAAGTCATGAAACTCCTGAACCCTTGCTTTCCAATATATGGGGGCTACAATGGGCGCACCTCGATCCTGGGCGGTACTTCATGTCCGAAGGAATAAAAGATGAATAAAAATAGCGTGCGCTTCAAAGGCTCACAGCAAGCACACGCCGGCGGACCTTCACCGCCGCGGGCCACTCAATATTTGGGCAGATTTTGAAACGCTTACTCCGCAGCTTCACCCTGCGTCGATGTCGGCCGGTATGATATAGAAGGACGTGCATGCGAATGGCGCGTAAGGGATGACGCGTCTTTGGTCTGGCGATGGACCAGAATGGCGCAGTTGCTTCTTTAGCGATGTGGATGTTGTCGGCCACACGCAATGAGGACAAAGAACTGTTGGAGGTCCTGCTGGGTAATGACACATCAGGTGTGCGGCGCATCCTTCCTCTCCTCACCTTGCTAGGACTTTTTCTTCGTAAAAAGTTCTTTTCGCATTCGAAACATACGAACACCGGAAAGTAAGTCCTTCGGTATCCTTGATCTTCTAAACTTTGTGATTGAACTTAGATTCCAAAAGCTGCCATTGCCTATGCACGAGAGGACATATATTCTTGACGTATTGGAACGAATTGAAATTTGACAGACATTGTATTCCTATAACATTCCTTTGAACATTGCTCTTAGTCCTCCGGTCCGGTTACCCGCCAATGAAAGAACGAGACCTACAGCAGTATTTGCAGCTCTTGTGAAAAAGCCCGCTGTCTGGCGGGCGGCACCCGTCGTCTGGTGGGCGGCACCCGTCGTCTGTGTCTTTCGAGTTCCTTAATGCCGGATCCCCTTCTATGGTGGTCACGCCAGCCCGGCGGACCGGTCAAGAAGTCAAGAAGGTCAAAAAGTCGTCAATGGTGCACCCATGACTCGCGCCTCATGCGTTTTTCTCTCCACCTCCGCATCAAGTCCGCACATCAGGAAGGTACTTATATTGCCGCGTTCCTGCAAGGGTAGCAAGGCTAACGAAGACGGGCGGTCGCAATGAACAGATTCTTGCGTCTTTTTCTTGCTTTTCAACTATCCCTCCTGGGATCCTTTGCCTACACGCCACCGAAACTGATAGCCCGTCAGTCGACGCACGACGAGAGCGGACAATATGTTTTGCCAGTGGGTTCACGTCCGTATCAAGCAAATTTCATTCCAAGTATCGTCCTAATACTTCGAATATAGCAAACTTTTACAACGGCCAATCGAAGGCTGCTGTGACTTTCGACCAACACTCCCTTCTTCTCGATGGAAAAGTCGGTTGACAGTCTCCTCGAAGCTCTGGGTGCACTGAGATATCTCTCGCTATTCAGCGCGTTTTGTTCTTCTCTGGAGAGTTTCATCCTTTCCGCCTGCCGGCTCCCGAACTCTGGAGGGATGTTCTGGAAAAGTGAGCAGTCAACGGGTCATCTGTGGCCATGTACTGAGCAGGTTGAAAGGTTTAAGGTAATATGCAATGGCATGACAGCTTTCTGACCCTCATCAAGGCTTCTTTCCTTTAAAGGCAGCAGGATTCAATGGCGTGTCTGCTTATTGTACGTTCCTTCGACTAAGATCTAAGCACACTCCTAATGTCGTATCAGGGCACTGGGGATTATCCGCTCCAAACTCCACAGAGCTTCGTTTCACGCAACATAATGATGTAGCCAAATTCTATCAGATAGCAAAGGAAGTCGGGATTCTGGTAATCGTTCGTCCAGGGTGAGCAGAAGTCATTTCGGACCGAGTTTAACATGTCATTCAATGACATGATTCATTAGGCCCTACGTCAATGCAGAGACTGCGGGAGGTATGTGCTGTAGAGCTGTGTTGCTTTAAAATGTCCGATTATTTTTGTATCAGGTGGTATACCTGGATGGGCCACGAATGTTCCTGGTCTTGCCAGGACGAACGCAACCGATTACAGGGCTGCTTGGCACCCATAGTGCGTACATCTCAGAATTTTCGCATCGCGTTCCTAAAAACTTCCTTAGTATCTTGGGATTCGCCAAGGAGACTGCGCCCTTCCAGGTAAAAACAGTATAACACATATTAGCAACTTTCTGACCTGTCGAATTGCAAAAGTACCCCGACGGGCCTGTAATCGGTATGACGAGAAACACTCTCATAAACTCAACCATTCCATTCATTCACCATCATTTTCTGCAGCTATACAGAGCGAAAACGAATATTCCACAACCTCTCAGGCTCACATATCTGGCCTGAATGAACATATGCAAGATATCATCAATACATTCCGTGAGGGCGGCCTTACAAAGATCCCTACGATCCATAACGACAAAAACCCTAGTGGCCAATATGCTCTTCCTGGCTTGGGAAAGGTGGACCTGTGCGTAGCTCAACTTGTCAACTAACGGGATGCGATATCTAACGACACGCTGCAAGTTATGGATGGGATGGGTGAATCAAGATTATTTCTCGTTACTATTCACATTCACATTTCTTGTAGTTACCCACTAGGTTTTGATTGCAACAATCCGTCGAAATGGGCAGAGCTTTCCACTCGTGCGTTTTGATTCCGCTTCCCTTCCCCCAAATACTTCGAACAAACAAATCCCAACAGAATTCGATTCCAGTCATCAGCGGTGGAATCCTGCAGAGCCTCTCGCATTGTTCGAATGGCAAGGTATGTCCACAATTCCCGCCCACCAAGCAGAGCGGACATTCATGAGGTTTGCCAGGCGGTGCTTTCTCCTACTGGTCTGGGCCAGGCTACTCGGAATGTTACAAGCTGATCAACGAGCAATTCGCGAATGTATGTTGAGCTGACTCCTGTATTCTACCTTGGTCTTTTAACTGCGATCTCTTCACGGTCCTAGGTGTATTACAAGGTTGAGACCATCCGTTTCATCATTTTACCCAAATGATTGACATACAGCTTTAGAATAATTACGCGTCTGGTGCCAGCCTTCAAAACCTTTATATGACCTATGGTAGGGTTCCGTTGTATGATTCGGCTACAGAATTTCTTAGCTGCACTAGGGGGAACCAACTGGGGTAATATGCACACTCACACGATTTATTCGAGCTACGAGTAAGTCCCGTCATTCTTGAACTACATATCACCGTTGATTTTCTTCTTCTTTGAGCTACGGAGCAGTGAGTAGACCGTAAAAGACGAACCCCTGGTTCCTTGACGAACTCGGGTCATAGGCTATCCGCGAGGACCGAACTCTCAGCCCTAAAGTTGACGAACTTAAACTCCAATCATATTTCCTCCATGCATCGCCGGATTACCTTCTTGTAGGACGCATCGGTAACGGGACTGTGGGCCAAGGCACTGCCTACAGTACTTCGGCAGACATCTACACCACACACTTAAATTCACCATCGACCGGCGCAAACTTCTACATCGTTAGGCAGGTCACCAATACGAAAGTCACCAATACGGATTTTACCCTTCGGGTCAATACTACATTAGGCGGTGAAATCACCATCCCAAAGGCCGGGACCTTAACCTTGGCTGGGAGGGAGTCGAAAATCATCGCTTCTAATTATCCTTTTGGATCCTCAAAGCTCCAGTACTCGACCGCTGAGGTAACTCACGTCTTGGTTTTACGATAACATAAACGCCTAATGTGTTTTAGATTATGACCTGGGCGACATTCGACAAGGTAAAGGCTCTCCAGTATAATCTGATTTTCCTAATTGCTTTTTCCCGTCAGGTCGATACCCTAGTGGCATATGCGCTTTCTGGGCAGTCAGTTGAAATCGCAGCTGAAAACCCAACCAACTCTGCCGTGAAAGTCGTAGGCTCCACTTCAGTTACCGCGAGTACTGCCTCACAGGTATGCCTTGCATTGCCTTCGAGCTAAGCAATCATTGATCACGCGGAGAAGGTCGTTACACTCTCAGGCTCACCTTCGGGCGTGACCGTGGTCACCTATAGAAACAAACGCATAATCGTCGCGGACAAGAAGACCGCTTCGGCTTTCTGGGCGCCACGACTCGCAGTTAGTGGAACCGGCCATGCTCATTATGATGTCGGTCCAGACGCGCCGTCTGTCCTTGTAAAAGGACCCTATCTTGTTCGCAGTGCGGCCGCACTGGGTGCAACTCTACGGTTGACGGGCGACCTGAATAGCACGACCGTCATCGACGTCTTTGCCCCCGCGGCGTTCACCGCTGTGACCTGGAATGGTGCTCCTGTCCATGTGGCCCGCAGTGATATCGGGAGCTTGAGGGGCACGGTCTCGTTCCCTGGAATTCTCAACTCTGTTCAGATCCCGGTGCTGAGCAATCTTAAGTGGAAATGCGCGGACTCGTTGCCGGAATTGGGCGCGCAGTTCGATGATAGCAAGTGGGTGCTTGCTAACAAGACGTCGACGTTACGGCCACAGAAGCCGACGGCTGGAAAGGTATGAGCTCTCGAAAGATTTCTACAATGTTGCAATCCTCATCTCGTTGCAGAACGTTTTGTACTCTAGCGAGTAAGTTGTTCTTTCGATCCAGTAACGAGGAATCTTACATCGTCCTCGCCTTCAGATACGGATTCCACGCAGGTACGATCTCTCCCCCTCATGCCCATAGATTATCTAACGACTATTGGTTGTGAAGGTCAATGGGTATGGCGCGGACATTTCACCGGCAATGCCACCGGTGTACAACTCTCCATTCAAGGGTACCCGTCTATTTTTGACGTCGGTAGGTTTGGGGCTCACATATAATATATTCTTGGCGTCCTACAGCGGATTCTCCTTCGGATATTCTGCATTCATCAACTCGCAGTTCCTGGGATCGGGACAGGGGAGTTCTCACAGTCAAGATGGAATAGACATCCTCTCGCCTATGTTCAATTTCACAGCAGGCCAAGTTCTTCCCGGCGATAACGGTTGGCTTCCGTGTGCATTTACGCCGTCAGTGGCTGACTGTTGGTTGTCTAGTGATCACTGTCATACACGATTCGACAGGGATGAACCAGGACTGTAAGTGAACTACACGAATGACTCACTAGTGCTCATCTGTAATACTACTCGCAGACAACATCAACGACGAGCACAAGACACCTAGAGGTATTCGTGGGTATAAGCTATTCTCTGCTGACGGGAAGGACTTCACGCAGTGGAGAGTCGCCGGCAGTATGTCACTTCCTAAAGTCAATATATATTACCAACATCTCATTTGCACCAGATATCGGGGGCGAAAACGCACCAGACAGCGTCCGTGGTCCGTACAATGAGGGAGGGTGGTGGTTCGAGCGTGTAGGTGAGGAACAGAATTTGCCAGAAGTCGATAATTATTCGGAACTTATGAGATTGATTGTCATCAGGCGCTCATCTTCCCGGCTACGATGCGTCCTCGTGGAAGACATGCACACCATACCAGGGCATAACTAAACCAGGAGTAACTGTATACCGCACGGTGTTCGACCTTAATCTGCCAAAGGGGTCAGACGTGCCTCTGGCGTTCGACTTTGCACTGGACAGCGTCAGCCCGCACCGTGTGCTGATCTATGTCAATGGATGGCAATTCGGCAGGTAATATTATTGTTTTCTCTTCACCTCTATCGTTCAACACACTCACCCCTATCGTGAACAGATTCTTGTCCTCACTTGGCCCGCAGACTAGTTTCCCGATACCCGAGGGCATCCTCGACCACCATGGAAAGAACGAGGTTCTCATCTCCCTGTGGGCCCTAGGTCGGTCTTCCGATTCTGACAGATCCAGACAAAACATATTGAATTCATCATTGTACAGGACCGCAAGGAGCAAAACTGACGAAGTTCGAATTGAACAAGCGGGCTACGATCTCTTCTAGTAAGAGCGCCGCTGTGAGCATCGTGCCAGCGCCGGGATGGAAGGAGCTGCGGGGGAACGTTGTTACTAACTAAACTCAGCTTCGTTACACATCCGTGTTACACCCCTTTAAATGAATTACACGTTGATTAAGATGAGTGAACAGCGAGAGTATGGTGACATCCGAACGCCGTCGAATGTCGATCCCAAAAAACGGTCCTGGGTATGGGTCAAGTCCGGGTATCTGGTACGCAGTATTCAATTGTTGTTATTCATGCCGGATCTTGCTGTTGTTCATACTATATCTGTCACCGAGTATCGCTGTTCACATTCGCGCCAGCAAGGGATAAATATGCGATTAGACCAAGTGGTACAGGGTAATGGCGAAGGAGCAATATAGTAAAAGGCAATTAAAATTAATGCAATGACAAAACCACGGACGTGAGTAAATTAATCCACCTTCCGGGCCCATTTCCTAGTACCACTTGCAGAGGACGTGCGTGGGGGCGGTGTTGCCACGCGGAGGGTTTGGGGTGCTTGCCACGGGGCTGGTTCATACGCAGGGCTGGGCTTCGCTTTCTCGGTCTCGACGCTGCGCAGCTCGTATTTGCTGTGGTCTTTGATGGCTTCGATGTCTCCCTGGCCCCAATACATCCACAACTGTGCGCCCAGCACCAGATTGAGGATGAGTGCGAGTGCGAACCCTGCTGAGACGAGGCTGTCGCCGACTTCGGTGGCAGTCGTGAAGAGGCGCGCCATGCAGCCTAAGATTTGAGAGATGACGGCAAAAGCGGAGAGTTGGCCGGTGGACCGCGAGCGGGCGTTTTGTCGGATTTGGGGGAGCTTGGAAAATAGGGACAGAGGGAGGGTGGCGAGTTGGAGGAGAGATAGGGTGCTTTCTGAGAGTGCGTAGAGAGTCACGGCGCATGCGACCATTGAAACTGTTCCTATTGCTAGCTTTGAGCCCTTTGACCCGGACGAAGGACCATACAGTATGATGAGAAGCGTGATGACGGCGTTCTGGATTGTGAGGAAGAAATTCTCCCCGTATGTGGAGAAGGGGAATCCATGACGGAAAGAATACGCGAGCGTTATTGCGTATGATAATGTCTCGAGGACGTAGGCAGATAGTGAAAGGCCTCGCGCTGAGCGGGCATTGAGAACTAGGAAGAAAATGTTGCTATTTAGTTATTTTGGATAGCCAGGATCGCACAGACTTACTTAGTAGAGTTTGAGGTACTTTCATAATCGAGCCTCCGACAACAATTCCGATTCCAAGGCCTTTAGAAAGGGAGTACTTGATGCACTGGATATCACTGATATCCAGATTTTCTACAAGTGACGTGTAGCATTCCTACAGACCGGTTTGAGCTGCTTTTTTCTATGGCTAGACAAGCTGATTCTTACCTGTCCTATGATGGAGACTCCAAGGTCGTTAATAAACCACGGGAGGTTGCGGGTTATGGTGGTCATGGTTGATGTGAGGGTTGTGCCACTGCACACTGCAGGCCGCCAAATTGGATAGTGTTTGATGTACCCGGTGTCACCAAATAACGCGCACCGCCACATACATGTGCGTCATCAACTTGAAACTTCCAATTTCATTCAACAGCTAATCACTCACTGAGAGATGTTATTCTCTGGAAAAGGTGACTATTTTTTCAAGTAAACGAAGAGAGTAGCTCTCATTCTCGTCTGCAGCATGCTTCAGTCCATCGGTCGCGTCGTCGCTCAGGAAAGGATGGGGTACGCGCGTGTCCGATCGCAATCGCAGGCCGCGATACCTACTCACAGTTTCTTTCCACCGGAAGTCAAGAACGGAGGAACACTGACGCACACTATAGCCGATTTCTACGAGGCCAACTTCTTTTTCTGCAGCGGACTCGACGACCCTTGGTTATCCGAGTAAGCATTTTTTAGCTCTTTGGCAAGGATGTCAACCCATTAATCTTACTATGAACAGACTTTTATCTCGATCTCTAGTGGTCAGACCTCCGTGAAAAATTAATGACTGGTAAAGTCTCATGGAAGGGAATCTTTGATCGATAGGTCAGGCATGCAAACTGGATCTCAACATGCATTTCCGAGCAGTTCCTCATGCCAGTGGCACCTTATACACTCGATGGTGAGTTATACGAAATGTTCTCGTCAATACCCTGATTTTTCGCTCCTCACCAGATAACTTTGACCCAGCCGGCATCGAATTACCAGAAGCCAAGCCCATGGACTCAGCGACTGTCACCGCCGACCATATCTCTGCGGATCCCAAGCTTCTTACCGTCCAAGCTCTAGCCGAAAACCGACACATGCAAGCCAACCCTCTAAAGAGATCGTTCCAAGATGTCCAAGCAGACAACTCATATCCCGAAATACATCCACGTCTAGCCAAGAAACCCCGCGCGGAGGCAGCCTATTCTCGCCCAGTCCAAGAAAGTAATAACGAAGAAGAAAGCGCCAAGACTACAGAAGCCTCTCAGCGTGAGGCCATAACCGATGCTGCTGCCCAACCCGACTGTTCTTCTTGTTCTCGAAAATCGACCGCTCTTCCGACTCCGCACGTAGCCACTCTGACCTCTCTCCTCGATCAATCCAAAAGTCTTACGAGAACGAGGAAATATAGCAAATTTCACATCAAAACCACCGATCCCCTGTTCGGCGACTCTCCACATAAAGTTCACGCGACCACATCCACACAGCCCGTCAGATTGAGACCCCAAGGCAGTCCCATACCGTCGCAGTCCAAGTACAACTATTCTATGCTCTCACACGCAGCGCTGTGAATACTAACTCTCTCCGACTCATGGTAGCATCGAAGACTCAGGCACACAGCGCTTTGCGTTTTGGAAGCGCACCCGAGAAGCGTACTCTGGCTCTGGCCCACTGGTCTTACGGATGACGGACATTTTGCAAGCGAAAGGACCGAGCCTCGACGCGAAGATCTTTACTCCGGATGGCACGTACCGCGATGGGAAATTCGGAGCGGAGTGGTGGGTGAGGCGGTGAGACTTGGGTGCAATTATTTGACCAAAGATCCGATTCCTTTTGCTGCGTGGACTTTGCTTTCCCTGCTTTGCTTTATAATGTGTATAACCCATCCCGAAGATTGCGACCGTGTTTATACAAAGTTCATGAGTCGTCGGCTGCCGCCCAATATGGACGCAGGAATACTACTTAAAGACGACCAAAAACATGCAACGAGCTGCAACGAGTCTCCATCCAGACTACAATATTAAAGTATCTGATCTTCACCCAACCAGGCACCGGTCAATCACATACATACTAATAGGGATCATCGTCCATCACCGTTCAACACCGCAATCCACTGCGATGGAAGTACACTACCGTTATCCTCAGTTGACGGCCCCCGCTTACATTTCATAGCCTGATCTCTTTCGACAAGCGCAAATGTTATCTGATCAGTTGTAATGACAGTACTAGTAACTCGTGTTGGAGTAAGTTTATTTATTTGAATCCCCGTTCCGTTTAACTTGTACGGTTCTTCTTCAATGGCGAGGAACTCTGAGATATCGGCTGAACGACGATTGCAGCCTTGCTCGAACCATACACATATAAGAATCCAATCAAAGAGTGGCATAGACGCAGTGGTCCCGAAATGGAACAAGCCGGGCCCGTACTACCGTACCTGTTAGAATGGCAAGCCGTCCCATCCTCGTGACTCGCTCGTGACCTACGCGTTCAAGCCCGCGCGCGCCTCCTGCTT
>JABCKH010007704.1:0-43094 GCA_018851285.1 Lyophyllum semitale | reverse complement strand
TCCGCAGCGGGCCGTGTCCATGAACAATCCGCGAACACTGTTCGCAGACATATCTCCTGGCCGATCATACTTCCTGAACTCATGCAATGATCATTGGCAGTCGTTGGCATATGCTCTTAAAGGCCCAAACTCAGCGCTCCTCTTCACAAGACGATTCCGAGCTTCCTCAGCTACACAGCTGAGCCTAACAGCCCTAGCTGCTGGTTCATGGTTGGCTCCTGGGGAACTATAGAGAATCTTTGTGAGCAAACCATCTTTCCGTCCATTCCCGGACCCTTCACATGCACGCTCTCTACATCGGCAAGGACAGCGTGAGGCTGTTTCCTTGAAGCCTTGAATTCAGTTTGACAGCCCTGAGACCTCTGGACACGGCACTGGATGCCGACATCAGGTAGCCTGCTACTCTACTCAGTGGCTAACCTTGCGTCTCTACTCCCTTGATGCTATAATCATAAGTATCTTGTGCTATCTCATCTTGTGGCGGCTGGATTTCATGCTATATTTAAACCTTTCGCATGTGTTGACCTCACGATAAACATACCCCGTGTATCTATTCCGTCCCAAAATATCAACGTTATCGTTGCCTATCCGCTTGGGGGGTTCTGTGGGGTTCGATAACGGGGCTATAAGGGGGCCTGCTGCGTTTGCTCCTCTATAGCTGCTCGAATTCCCTCACGTATGGCTATCGAAGCCAGTGAGCAGTCCCCTCTTGACGAGAAGCACAGCTCCGCCCTGGACGAGAAGGGCGACTTTAAGCATGACGATGTGGAGTTAGCCGACGATGTAGACTCTGATTCGAACAACTTCAATGTGCTCGAAAACGAGCGGGACATTGTCACCCATGTTATCAGTGTCGCGGACGACCCGTCTCTCAACCCATGGACGCTCCGCGCTTTCATCATTGGCATTGGGCTGTCGGCTTTTGGTGGTGTCCTCGGTATGCACGGATGAGCTCTCTTACAAATCTTGTTATTAACTTGTCGCTTTGTAGCTGAGATTTATTACTTTAAACCCGTAGGTTGTCCTTATCTATGATGCTTCGTGGCACTTAACTATTATGCAGCAAACAGTTTCAGTCTCTACGATGTTCCTCGCCGTCATATCGTATGTCTTGGGAATGTCGTTCTCCACAGTAATTCCCAGTCATGGTATATTCCGTTATCTAAACCCAGTACATCCCATTCTCACTATGTCGAGTGAGCCGCTGATTATCGCTCGTGTGCAGCACCCGTTTAACAAGAAGGAAAATGCATTCATCGTGATTATGGCGAGTGCGGCAGCCAATTCAGCTCTTGGAACCGAAGTTCTGGCCGTGCAACGTCTATTCTACAACATCACCCCGAATCCTGGAGCCAGTATTTTGTAAGTCGTTATCACCGTATATACACCACATACTAAGACCTTGGAACAGCTTGCTGTTCTCCAGCCAGCTGTTGGGTAAGTGACATGTCAATGATTGCGACGATGAACACTGAAGAGGCCCACAGGATATGGCATTGGCGGCCTATTCAGATGTTAGAATACTGCTTCTTGCCTGCATCTTCGTCGTGCTTACACTGTCCTATCAGCTGTCCTACTTTATCCTTCCAAGATGCTTTATCCAGGGGTTCTGCCCCTGGTGTCGATGTTCGACGCGTTGTACAGGGACGCTGTCGGGGCGAAAAAGAAACTCAGAATATTCTGGTTTGTTTTCGGCGTGTATGTTGTTTTCTAGCCTCCATCCACCCTCTGATCCAATTTTCTCAGAATTTTTATCTGGGAGCTATTCCCTGAGTGGATTTTCCCTCTACTCACGGGATTCTCTATATTTTGCCTGGCTAACCCTCGCTCGCAAGATTTCACGCGCATCTTTGGAGGGTCCAACGGAAACGAAGGGCTTGGTTTGTTGTCAATTTGTTTCGACTGGCAGTACATTTCTTCAGGTGCGATAGCTACTGGAGAGGCTGCGATACTCATCGTGAACTTCGTTCAGGCGTTAATCCTATGGCGATCCCCCTGAAAGCTCAGTTTTCTAACTTAATTGGATATATCCTTTGTATGTGAGTATTGTGACTCCTTGCTTTCTCTACTCTTTTTTATGATGTCTTTTTTTGTAAGGATCGTTTTTGTAGCCGTATATTACAAAAATATATGGCAATCCATAAACTTCCCCTTTGTAAGCCGTGTCATTACAACCTTTACTGTGTCTGATTTATTTCTTCTACTAGCTTTCCCAGGAGCTCTTCTATGCGAACGGCACGGTCTACGACCAGCTTAGGATCCTCAACGATAAACTCGAAGTGGATCCTGCTTTACTCGCACAAGAGGGGCTGGTAGGCCATCATTAGCTTTCGTGTTGACTGGAGGACTCATTTTCGTCAAGCCATTTTACGCGGGCACATGGGTCGTCCAACTTCTTACAACGAACCTTGGCATGGCTGCCACCTTTACCCATCTTCTGCTCTGGAACCGCCACGACTTGCGGTATGCTTGGACGTGGATGAAACCCATAGAACTGAAGCGCATGTGGGACAACTTCAATTGGAGGTTCTGGAAGGATGACGGTATGAGAGAGCAACACAATCCTACCAACGAGGATGTTGATCCCCACTACCGCGAGATGCTGAAGGCACGTATTTTCTTCAGAAACCGTCGTTTCGTCCTGACTCACTGCACCACAGTATCCCGACGCGCCGAACAGCTGGTATCTCGTTGTACTCGCTATATCCGTTATCATGGCGTTCGTTCTTATATACAAAACAGATTCGACGCTTCCTTGGTAACACACCCATCCCTCTTCGCCATAGCCTTCTACTAATAAGACTGTATTCTAGGTGGGGGTTCCTGATCGCAGCCCTCTTAGCCACGATATCTATTCTCTTCTTTGGAATATTATACGCCATTACTGGCCTACAATTCATCATTCAGCCATTCGTGCAGGTACGCATCGCCAGTGTCATCTGAGGAACACTGACGAATCACGCAAACACTCACAGATGATCGGAGGTTTCATCCATCCTGGAAAGCCGATGGCCAATATGTATTTCGTCCTCTTCAGTTATAGTAAGCCAAAAACTTATCTATCTGCCTATCACCTTCTGAACAAATATCTGAAGACTCTGTAACCCAGGCCCAGCTGTTGATGCGAGACCTAAAGATTGCGCAATGTGCGAAGTGGCTTTTGAATATCTCGTCAGTCAGAATACTGAAGCCACAATACAGATACTAAACTTCCTCCTCGAGCGGCGTTCACGGCTCAGATTTTCGGAACTCTTTTTGGAGCTATTCTGAACTTCGGTGTGTCTATATGAACCACTGTACTGTGAACGATCTGACCGTGATTTCAAAGTTCTGATGAATTCAATCATCGACAACCAGCGTGATATCTTGCTTTCCGTTCAAGGAACGAATATCTGGTCTGGTCAGCAACCACAGCAGTACAACTCTCAAGCTATAGCATGGGGAGGTTTAAGGTATGATAGTCGTTCATGCCATGTGTTTGCTGAAGTAACACTTCTTAGCCACGAGCTCTTTGCAGTCGGGAAGAGATACCAGTTCGTCCCCTGGGCTTATGTCATTGGGCTCTTCGTTCCAGTGCCGTTCTGGCTTGCCTATCGATTTTTCCCCAAGCTCAGAACTGACTATCTGTATACCCCCGTCATCTGGTAAGACACGTTCCTACTCACCTAATCAGATGATCGTTGATGAAGGGCACCAGCTACTACATAGGATGGCTCTGTGTTGGCATAAACTCATCTATTCTTTCGTACTTTGCCGTTGCATGGTTTTCGCAATGGTGGCTGAGGACGCGATACCCTAAGTGGTTTGCGAAATACAACTACATTGTTGCAGCTGCATTGGATGGTGGTACTCAGGCGAGTTCCCTCCTCGCTCTCGTAACGCTGTGGGTTGTAACCGAGAGACACAGGTCATGGTTTTCATCCTCTCGTTTGCTGTGCAGGGTGCTTCAGGCAAATCACATTTATTCCCTCAATGGTGAGTTGCTTCCCTTTTGCATTATTTCGCTGAACTCATGACCACATCTCCAGGTGGGGCGCGAATCAGAACGGTAAGTGCAAAAGGCTGCCGTCCTCATGACTTATTCTTAACGGGAATTTGCAGGATACTACGACAGATGCGCCGTGATCGCTACGTGAGAGGTTGTACAGATGTTGCGGAAGGGGAACATGCTTTTTTCGTTTATGATGTGTATTACTGGATAATTTATCAGTCGCGTTTCAGTCCCGGTACTTTGGCATGAGGCGGATGAAAACGCGATGAAAACGCGTTGGCCGGTTGCTCACGTGATATTTGCAATGGTGAAGATAGCACCGTGCTATCTCCTCACCAACACCAGTACTCTCCCAGGATCGTGACCAACCACTATTTAATCTTCAACTCCCTCCTCGCCGACTCCATCTACTATCATGATGCACAGGGCTACACGAGCGGCTACTCGCGAGTCAATTCCTGTACGTACTTCACGCCTTGGATTGCATACAAATCTTAACGTTCGTCCCCGTAGACTTCTCCATACCTATCGGACGATAACCATTGGGAGGATGTCGAAGATATCGAGAACCACCCTCGGTCGTCCACGCCAAGTCCTCCAGCGTCTGTGCGACTCGGCGTCTCCTCTCCTCGCAAGCGGAGGCTTGTACAGAGGACCACATACGTCGCGTCTCCCCCACGCAAGCCAACCGTCATCCCGCCTACACTCAAAACTCATAAGTCCCCCCCTAAACCCGTCGCGCGGCAGAAACTTCTCGATGGCGCTTCTCAGGGCGTTTTCTTCACGCTAAGGTACATTTTCGACATCTTCAGCATGGCGATTCGACTTCTGCGCCGGCCACTCGGTCTGCTTGTTTTCTTCTGGCTGCTCGCCCTCATTATAGGCAGGATCTCTCACACCTTTTACGGCGCATTCCGACCTCTCTGCTATTTGCCTGGCCTCTATGGATCGAGGTTTTGTGACACCCCGGTACAGGTTGGAGACCTGAAATCACCTCGCTGGGCAGATTACCCCAAACTCGTCAACGTTCAGAGTACTACGTTTGAGCAGCTTCTTGATGAAGCAGTTGGCGGTTCAGGCTTATCTTTGGAGATCAAGAAAGCACAGCTAGCGACCAACGATCTGGTGACGCTTGTTCGCATCAGCGATCTGAAAGCCCGGGACACGCTGGGCGAAGCTTTGGGCGAGTTTGCGGAAGATGCGAAGAGGACTGGGCGAGATCTTCAAAGACTCAGTTCCAAGATTGGGGGTGCCGTCGACAAGTGAGTTATTACGAACCTAGTTAATCACTACCCGCTGATATCGTGTAGCATTATGGCAGTTAACGACTACGCTCTTCATCAAATTGAAGCAGCACACTCAAAGGCTCCAAACATCATGTCCTTGTATGGCCTCGTTCCATGGGCGGCCCGCAAACCCATGAACGATGTTGTAATCCGCACATTCGGCGAAGCCATGACTATTCTCTCGGATTCTATGAAGCGACTTATCTTGGAGGCGGAAATCAACCTTGCCAACCTCGAGAAGTTGGAGGAACGCCTATTAACGTTGCACGAACAGGTATCACGCGAAGACTCGTCCTTGTCCTCCGCCAAGTCGGAGCTGCTCGCTGAACTGTGGACCAAGCTCGGCGGCAACCGAAAGAGGCTACGCAATTTCGAGGACCATCTAGTCCTGTTGAAAAACCTCGGGATGTACAGGAAGAAGGCGCTCGCACATGTGGTCGCTGCATTACAAACCCTCAACGCGATGAGCAGTGACATGGAGGATATACGAGACCGCGTCGCAGCCCCCGAGCTTACGGAATCGAAGATTCCTATTGAGGTCCACATGAAAAGCATCAAGTCGGGGCTGGAAAGGTTGAGAGAGGGTCGGGTGCGGGCTAAGAGGTTGGAAGAGGACACCATACGGCGCGTCCTAGGTATTCCGGAAGAGGCTGCTGAGGACTAAGCTTTTCGGATGCTTGCTTCTCGTCGAGCTCGGTTGTATTACTATGAATATTTACATGTACACATTCTAGCAGCTAGCCTGCATTATTGTAGCATCCTATTGTATCACATCCATAGACCTGTTTTTATCCGAAAGCACAGAATGTACCACTTCTTAATCCAGCATTCAGTATATCGAATACATGCCCCGTCTGATGGGCCCGCCCCTGGTACCCATAAGACCAATATGATGGGCTCAAAAGCGACTTAACTACCTGCGTAGTGCATTCTGTGCAAGATAGGAAGCTGCACAGAATGAATTTGGCTCTGGGATGTGAGGTGGGTTGCGATAAAGCAGCGTCCGGGTCAGAAAATCACCTAGATCGTCCTTAACGTGAAGGCACAAAGGTAGCGAGAGGGAATGAATACCTGGATGAAGGACATCTCTCTTTGCCAGCGACACGTCAATAAAATCATCGCGAAGATGGAGTTGGATGGAGTATCTCGTCTAAGAGCTTAGCGACTTGTTGGCGTGCTTCGTCCTTCTCCTCCTGAACAACTTTAAGTTCAGCATCGCGTCGATGGGCCAGCTGGGCCTCGTCAGAGAGTAAAAGCAAAAGCTTCATGGAGTGTGTTATAGACAATAACGAGTTGGCCGCACGAACCTACAAACGTGTCAGTTTGAACAAGCCAGAAGATAGCTAAATTCTAGTTTCACACCATAGACTCTGCACGAGATTGCGCTTGGAATGATTCCTGTGCGATGCGAAACTTGTCCTTGTCCCCGATCTGCATGTCCTAGTTAATCCAGTGCAGAGGGAAAAGGAAGCATACTTACCGAAGCCAAACTGACGAGGTCGACCATCCCGTCTACGAGGGTTTCGACCTCCAGATCTACACGCTTGTTCCACTCCTCTTCGATCGTGTCGAGGTACTCCGTGGAGCTCTGATCTATGGAGGACTGCGCCGCATTTGCGCGCGATAGTTTTGCGGTTGGTAAGGCGGATGGGCGCGAGACGTCTGTTTGTGGGATTTCAGCCATCTGAATTTCCCGCGAAGTTTGCGTTTGGCAGCCACTGAGCTTGAACTTCAGTTTGCCACGCTTTGAGCTCAGCGGCCTTGAGCTCTCTCTGCGATATGCAAAACTTTGGCATCGGTAGGTCGTACTCCATAACTGCGGTGGAGAATTGTACACGCCATACGACTCCGAGTCTGTCATTGTATCTAGAACTCGGAAGTGCAAGGTCTCTGAAGAACATGCCAAAATCATCACGCGTTGGCGTATGGGAAAGTTACACGTCGCGTGACCGTATATATTATTATATAATTCCGCGTCTCATGTCGACTCAGCCTCCTTTGTTCTTTCCCCCCTAAACCCAAACCACCATAATTTCACCCAAACGCGACGCTTCATCTCAACCATGAGCGATAAAGGATACACCTACACCGGTAGCGGCACGAACGACCAGGTATCGCCTTTTCATTATCTGTCCCTGCAACGATTTTAACTTTCGGTTCATTCAAAGGGAAATCATTACTGCAGCCGCTAGGATACCACGACTGGCAGCAGCGGGTACCACTATTCTAACACGTAAGCGACTTGCGCGTTCTTTTAATGATCTTGTCTCAACTTCAACTCTCTTTTAGGGATGGAAGTTACTACTATCAGAACACCAACGGCTCGACCTACTACAACAGTGGAGATGGTTATGCTCAGTATACCCCTCCCAATGGAGGCTCCTCCACCTCCACCTCTAACTCTGGTGGAAAGAAGTAAGGGTGAATGTGGCCTTGAGATAGTATGTTTTTGCTTCTGTTCGTTTTGTGACCATACCTCACGGTTGTGCAGGTATTGTAACAATTCCTTCCGTAGCGCACAAGCATGTTTTTTGAAGCATTAATATGACATGATTGAGTCCAATAAGAACAACCAGTTTGGTTTGGTGTGGCCTGGCTGAACGTTTATGGCTTAAACTCTTTGAATAAGGCCTCCGCTCTTCCTTCCATGCTATTTAATGATACTTATGGACACTGACTAGGGTCTACAGGGTTTGCGCCACTCCCACATCGTTCAAATATGCGTGTTGGCTTGGTTAGGGTCGTCCCACCACGATGTCAATGTTTACCTCGATCTCATCAAGAGTACGATGGGCGGATCCTTCGCTATTCAGGTATTAAATGAAGGTATTAATCCAGGAGCGAGCCCATCATCCTTGTATGACATCCGGGCATATTTATTTACCACAAAGGCAACGATTGGCAGTCCTTTCATGGACACTGCCTGCCACCAAGATGGATATCGCTACTTCGACAGGCGAGTGCATATAAATTGCATTCCTCAAGGCTTGACCTAATTATCCTTAGGGACGATAGCACCTATTGCCGCTACCCCGACGGCGCGGCTGATTTTGACAACGGAGCCGGTTTCTGCTACTATGTCTTCCCTGACGGAAGGCAGGTAGTTACAAACCTTCCTGTACTTTCTCTCCTGTGATAAGGTATACGAACCGTCCTGCTTTAATTATTTTGCGCATAGTACTGATCATTGGCTTATTTCTTGGTAGATGACTCGGTGCTACACATAGAAATCAATATCTCGAGTGTCCTAGTACCTATAACTGTAGATGAAATCGATATTTGATTCATTCTATGGGACGATTCGTGGCAGACAATTTATAGCCAATCCTCATCTCCCAATAATTTCGACGCTCATTAAACCCGATGCTGATCTGTTTCTCCTGTCTCTACAATTCAATGATCTTTTGGCTATGAATCTTCGGCCAGGAATGATGAACTCCAGCGTTGACCATCCAGCACAGCTTTGGGGCCTGTCGCCAGTCATTTGCCTCGTTTCTGCAAGGTCGTCGTCCGAGGGACTAGGGACACTTTGATCGGCAGGATCGCCATTCATTGCCGCCTATACGCAGCTCACAATGTCAACCTTCTCAAAACGAGCCACGACTAGAGCTTCGCAAATGACGCACATTTCATTTCCCAACAACAAGACGGTTCCGCATCCGACCTTCCTTCAGACTGCCATTTGAAGTAAAATCGCACCTCCCACTATCTTATTCAATTCCAAACCTTTGGATCAGCACCCTTTCAGGACCTGTCACCTCGTGCCCTCTTGTAATCCTACCGATCCGGATTTTCCGGGCTCGCATGCTGAGGCTAACGCAATCGACATTGCGTAACGCCAACAGCGCTCCTCGCGAATCGTGAGATATTGATATCTATTATCCATGCTGCTGGTTCTCTTTGTCTCCGCCTGGAAATTAGGCAACAATTAGGAAACATGCATCGAGGTCCAGAAAACACAGGGTTGACTGATCCCTGCTGAACTACCTGCAATAAACTAGGAGACAAGCTGCAGCATTTAACTTCGTGCACATATAGGCAATATGTTGCGACAACCAGTACCTGAGGCCTCCGGAAGATCCGGCAGCGTACTTATATGCAAGTTGTGGGGGTTCTCCCGAGCGTCTCGCACTGGGCGCTTCACGTCCATGACTCGCCGGGTGCTAGTGGGATACTCGAATAGAGCTTACCTCCCAGAGGTTCTCAACCTTTCTCAACCCCTCCAACTCCCTCCAAGCATGCGTTGTCGTTGAGGCCCCTTTCCCCAAGGAGATTTGCGTGAACAGATTCCGGGTATATTCACTAATCTTGATCTTGGGCTTACGATCTCGCCAGGCACAATTTGAATGATGTGGATGTGGGGATAAATGACGGACAAGTTCAGAAAATAATGTGATGCCACAGGTGGTATCTGGCTGCGTTGGGGCCCTGGTGTTTGCACGGGCTATGTGGGGGCTGTAATGGTGAGGACTGAGGGATGCGTTGAGGCGCGATTCCCACGTGGCGCAAGGAAATCGATCTCATCGTAGTTTAATCGGCGATTTGCGAGATAGAGGAGCGCTGAAAGGACCCTGTGGGATTGTGGTATATATAACGACATATTAACTGAGTTTATCGCTGCAGTCTGCAGACACCAGGATGCTGCAAGCATGCAAGGAACAATTGGGGATTTGACAATAGGGTGAAACAGATCTGGGGCAATCAAGGTAGATTTCGGACTCCGCTTTACCGAGATCCAACCCAGCTCTGAGCAGAATTCGAACGTTGCTCCCATTTTCACCGTCAACTTTCTTCCTCCTCCCATCATACTCGTCCTCTACTTATCTACAGGCCAGCAAGCCCAATCAGAAGGAATATCGGGTTGCTACTCGTCGCTGCTCGTACGGATTCGTAGTTTATTTCTAGGCTCAGTGTGTTCATGTGTCTCCTTCCAGGCCCAAGATCCGCCGTCATCGGGAGATACACAGATTCAAAAAGCATCTCCTGATCACAATCTGACTTTTTGCGAGCCATGGCGAGCTCTGCACACCACTATCCTGCCCAGCACTCCCGATACCCTGCCTCCGTTCCACAAAATTCGCGCGATGACCCCGTTCGCCTTCCGTCCATAAAAGAGTTGCATTTCGACTACACGCGACGGGGTTCGCAGGACGGTTCTCCCCACAATCCAAACACAAGTGGTACATCTCTCGAACCATCAATCAACAGTCAAGATATTCCTGTTCGATGGAGCCGGTCCAACGCTCAGCCCCAGAGCCCGACGCCCATGTCGGGCCACTTCCAACAGCAGCAGCAGCAACAGCATCATCACCAACAACAGCACACTCCGCCACTGTCTGCAGGGCACGAAACAACGCAGCTGAAAACAGATTATTCATCCAAACCAGATAATGGCGGCTTTTTGACACCTGGGATGCCTCTCTCTGCCCAGTCGACGCCTGTACCTGGGTCTGTCACTATCGGACCAGGCACCCGTGGTGATGAGGCTCCTCAGTCAAAGCGGCGTAGAAGCTCGGGGAACATGAGCGCCTCTCGTGACGCGCGTAGCCCACATGTAAGCTTTCCTTGTGTTGATACTCTTTGAAATAGTGCCGAATATATTTATCTCACTAGCCTGCCTACTCTCATTATTATCCACCTTCTCAGCCGCAACAACCGAGCTACCATCAGATGCAGGCACCCATGTCTCACACAGTTCATCCTGGCCAGCCACCGCTCGAACATGTTCATGCGCAACAGGTTACATCACCTGCTCACTCTGGTTATTCGGGATATCCACCACCACCACCACAATACATGCACGCCCGGGCGCACCCTCAGCAGCAGCCAACTCCAACTAACCCTTATCCTTCTCCGGCCCCGCCCCCCCAATGGGAGCAGCCCACTCACTCACAACCACTCCAGCACCAACCTCCCGTTCCTCAACATCAGCACCAACCACACGCTCCTTCCCATATACAACCGCCACTTCAGCACACCCTACATACTCAACCTCCGCATCCATCCCATGTCATGCCCCAACATCAGCAACCTCCACCTCCATCTCAGCATCATCACATGCATGCTCAGCACCAACCGCATCCACCACAGCAAACTATTCCGCCTCCTGTGGCGCATCATCCACAACATCCACAGGCTCAGGCTCAGCAGCAGCAGGCTCCGTCACAAATTCAGCACTCCCAGATGCCCTATGCAAGAACAACAGCCATAGTTCCCATCGACACACGCAGCCAATACCTTGCCGACGAGCATGAAAGAATGCCCTCCGCTCGAGACAGTACGATATCGGAGGTGTGTTGCTATCGCTTCTAATATCGAGCACTGTTTGATGAATCGTCAGATCATGAAACACTGCTCGGCTTTATTAAATTTCGCAAGTCGATATGGTTTGTCCTTTAATCTCAAGGTCTCCTACTCGCTCAAACATGTACTACTAGCTCAAATACAGCAAAGTGTTCAAATGTTACCTTCCCAACAGGAGTTGGCAGAAATGTCCCACCGGGCTATCGAAGTCATCCGACTTCTGGAAGAATACCGTCGCCTCAATCTTACTGAGTCTGAGCGCGTCAAGATAGATAATTCAGCGGTGATCACCCCGCCGGATGACCATCGGCCACCGAAACGGCCATGGGAAGATATGGCTCAAGACGAGAACGCCGACGCAACTGATTCCGCATCATTTGTTGAGGTACTTTACTAGGCCTTCTACCATGTGGCACTCCTAGCATGCTAATCTCGCATCATTCAGCAGCAGTATCCCACTCCGGTGGACAAAGCACAGTCGACTGCGGAGCAGGATATGGAGATCATTCGTACCAAGCGAGCAACCAGCACAGCTGGCGGTTCTGGCTCTGCTGGGCAACCGAAAAGCAAATACAGGAAAAGAAGTGTGAGTATTCTATTTTAATGGTTAGTTTTGTCCATGGATATCTGTCGCTGACCCTGGGTTCCGCGATTTGGTCTGGCCAGCGGGCAACTCCCCCTGGGAAGTGCCACTCTTGCAATATCCGTGAAACTCCAGAGTGGAGGCGCGGGCCCGACGGCGCCAGGACATTGTGCAACGCGTGCGGACTACGTGGGTCCTCTTAACAGCTATGTCCACCAGCGTAATACGACCTTCTGACACGCATCAAAAACAGATTATGCAAAGCTGCAGCGCAAAAGGGATAAACAAGCTGGTCCGGACGGGGAAGCACCCCGCATCGACATGGAGACTCTCCGTGCATCTGCGCGTGCCGCCGATGTCGCGGACAAATCCCACTCTCGGTCGAAACACAGCGCCCGCTCGCAGCAATCCACGGAACCGACCTCGCCAATGGAGACGGGCAAGCCGCTGCCGTTGCAGCACCATCAAGGCTCGTTCCAGCTCCTCCCTATGATGCCGCCGGACCCCCCCTCCGCGCAAACCGATTCCAATCGCGTCTCGTCACAACAGCAACAGCCCCATGAGGGCATACTGCAGGTCGGACCGCCCGTGACGGTGCCTGCTCCGCCTCCACCGTGGTCGACATCTGTCCAGTCCTCTGCTCCGGCTGCACGCGGCTACCCCCCTGACCAACTCCAGCATCAATCCTTCATGAGGACATCACATCAGGCAACAAACCATACCTCACCCCGCTAATATCTAGGATATTTCTTGTCGCTGACACATTACCTTAGCATCATCGTTGGTATAAACCCTATTTTCACAGTATCTCTCGTCTTGCTAGCTCGCCGATTTTCGTTCCACATCTTCCGAGTCAATGCCTGTATAATTGTGCGGTCTTTTCGATTGCTAAGTATGCTGAAGTCCTTTGTAGTAATGTTCGTAGTTCAAGTTGACACAGCTTTCGTTTCGTTACCACAATTCAAACTAATCATTCCCGGACGCTTTTGATCACATTTCGACCATTTCCTCCGCGGTTCGTTAAACGTGCTAAAATCAAAGGGGGTCCTGTAGTCAGCGATGTAGACTGACGTAGGATCAATATATTCATTATTCTATCAGTGTTGGTTTCCTTCTGTCCTCTGTCAAGATCCACACTGAATAGTTGCTAGCATCAGAAAATGCTCGCCAGTGGAGGATCATACTATGACGACCGTCTGGCGCGATCTCTGATGAGACGGTCGCGAGGTGTGCCTGTCATATCAGGGCCCTTAGGAAAATATGGATGAGGTCTACTGTGTTAATATGATCAGAGATCCGCGTTACATAGATGTTCTGGCAGATACTTAGAGCGAGACGACTGTATCAGACTATATCCCGCTGAATAGAAAGCTACATCGTCGTCATCTCAGATCAGTGCATAATCATTGCATAATCACTCGTCAAAGTTCAGTTCAAGCAGTCATGATGGCTACGGAATTCGTCTTGGACGACCTCACTCGCTGTGACCTTGATCAGCCTTAGGATAGTAACCCGCCTTGATCGAGAGCGGGAGCTATATTCTACGGCGGTAATGCTGCGCCGCCGTCGTACCTCCGCCACGGCTAGCCACATATCGTCTCGATTCCATCGAAGACGCAGGAAACGGCAAATTGGAGCTCACATCGATCGATTAGCGCTTACGATCGATCGATTATCTTGATCCTCGATGTCCGATCCGCAAGGGCTTCAATATCATACCAAGTACATTACACAGCAAGAGTTCAGGCATTCAATATTCAATCGTTGTAACCTCGTTTCTTGGTGGCGCCGTTCGTGTTTTGCTCCATCTTGACACCCTGCTGTTCCCATATCACCAGCTGCCGATCTTTCGCCTGCTTTCCGGTCTGTTTTTCATAATCGGCCACAGAAATCGGCTTCTCGCCATGGGGCGTAGCACGGAGGGCATGACGGGTGGCAGGCCAGAAGTCAAATGTAGCAGAATGCACGACAACCTGGATGGGCGTGGTTAGGTTTTTCGGTCGCACAAAAATACTCAAGACATACCCTGTTGTCCCAGATCGCAACGGAATTGGGTTCCCATTTGAAGCGAACTTGGTGGTCAGTACTTTCGCTGATCTGGTGGAAAAGGAAAGTCAAGATAGCGTCTGATTCAGCCTTGGGCACGCCGATGATACGGCGTGTGAATCCTGTGGGAAAAGTAGTTCCGTCAAGGAAGTTCAGGGACATGCGTCTGCCAGACGCACCTGGGTTGACATAGACGCTCTTCCATCCGGTAGCGGGGTGGACACGCACAACAGGGTGGACGGTCTCGATTTCTTGCCGGCGGACATGCAGACCTGCTGCCCTGGCACCTTCGGCTTGTGCGACGGCGCTGTGCAAAGCAGTCAAGCCCTCCAAGTACGTTTGGAATCCAGGGCTCAAGGACGAATACAAGGCATATCTAATTGAGAAGGATCATTAATATTGAGCAACTGGTGCATAAAAGGGACTTTTACCCTGAGCTCCAGAGGGTGTCACCGCCAACCTCGGGCCCAGTAATGACCTTCAAGGAGGTTGCCCCAGGTGGTTGAATCTCGTAAGTCACCTTTCAAGAGTCCGTTACGTCTCAGATTGTGATAGATAGACAAGGTCCTGTCATAGCCTTACGTCGGAATGCCAAAGTTCAACTTTAGAGAATGCAGCTGGATCCGGACGACGAGAAGAATCGTTGTACACGACTGCAGCCTGCTGTGAGCGTGTTTCAAGATATTTTGTAACAGAGAAGGAAACGGACCATGCACTTCTTCCAGGCCGTTCCTAGGAATCGGGGTTGTCGCATGTTTGTGGAGTGGTCCAAAGTGGCGAGCAAGATCGAGTTGCTCGTTGATGTTTATTTCCTGATCACGGAAGACTAATCAAGTAGCGTATTTGGCAATATACTTCGAATTAGGGTAGGAGGAGCACGCACACACAACACCCCGTTCTGCAATGAGGAGGGCCCTGTTCTAGACATGAATATCAAGTATTGTGACAGAGAAAAGAACCTAACAGCTCATCCTTCTGGGAATCAGAAAGCTGCCTGAGGTCAAGTCCCAATATTTCGGTCCCGATTACAGGCGTTAAATGCCTGACTCTTTGAGCAGCCTTGATCAAGCTCTGCTTGGACGGGTCTGCTAATAATCCGCGTTCCGTTACTTGCACTTCAGTTAGAGGCTCCCATGAAATGTTGGGGAATGAAGGCTGGTCTCGGAGATTGTATGAGAAAAGTCATCGAGGAATTCATAGGTTTACCTTAAATTGGGCATATTCGTAGGTGTCATCTCCGTCATCTCCAATTGAGGGGGAATAGAATGGATTGAAGACTTTCGCTTCAGCCTTGAAGGTTGCCTCAGTGGGCGTGGGGGGTTCGTTGACTGTGACGGGTGCCATTTGCTCCGTTGGGTCACACGCTACCGACCGGGGTCGGGTTTATAACCCCCAGACTCCAGAGGTTCCCAAGGTGTGCTTCCTCAACGATATGGTTTGCAGATGAGAGATGCTGGCGTAATTCCATTGCCTATTGCGCGATTGAATGAACGTGACAACCCAGGTGATCAGTCTTGTGGACCGTTGCAGACTAAGATTAGACAGTTTCGACTGCAGCAATGAATGGCTGAAGAAAAGTATTCCGTTGATTACAGATAGTGTTGTTGAAAAGGACCTGAGGGAACGTTGTAGACTCTCCAGAGGGCCATAACATTGACATCGTGCCAAGGAATCGTTTCCAATCAAGTGCGCTGTGCCCTCGGCTCTCGCTAGAATGATTTCGACGACGTTGAGGGTATACCGAGTTTTAGATCGGGTCTCGAGTGTTGGTGTTGGACCCGAGTCGAATGACAACTTGAAAGAAAATCAAATTTGAAATTTGAACATATGGTGACAGACGACAACGACACCCTATTTCTCTGCGTTGCTTTTCTTTATTTATTCGCCTTGACTGGCGACACACGCTATGACAGAACTGAAGGCGCGCATCGGTGAAAGGCTGGATCCTTCCAGGTTTGAAGGTGGGTGCTTCGAGAAGAAGCCTTACCGGCAACCCAAATACGGCGCTCATCTTCCAGCGTCAATGACGGAGTCAAATTCACTTTTAAGCAGGATTGGGCCTGTTTCTCCTCCCCGCAGCGCTGCTGCTCGCTATGAGCCTTCATCGCATGCTAACTCCCACCTCTTTGATTCCCGCGAAGACAAACGATCATCTCCGACACCTGCTCCTCCGATCTTGCCATGCACCCGCAAGCCTGTCGATCCGAATGCGAGTGTGTCTGTGGAAGGGAGAGTAGAGCTTTCGGTTGAAACACCAGCTTTCCATGACGACCATCCTCCATCTGTAAGCCATGGTCTTGTCGTTTGTTTTTATTGCCAATCCAGCCTTTTGATCATCGCCTATCTTTAACTCTCTTTTTTGTCAGAACAATGAAGATTCGGCCACACTTGATACCAACGGGCCTGCAGAACGTGCATATCTCAGCAAAACCTCTGATTCAACATCGTCGACGGCCTCAACTCCACCGCCTTCGTCCTCGGAGACTCATGTCAACACGGTCGTGCGTCTCTTCTCTGGTACATCTATGCCTTCTGCACCACCCTCTAGAACGAACGAAATCCCCATTGCCTTGAATAAATCCCAGAATGCTTCTCTGCCGCAGACAACTTTGCTACGGGACACTCTACTTTCGGTGGTAATCAAGAATGCAGAGCGTCGCCCTAGCTTTGGCAATGCACATGAACCAGAGAAGGTTCGGGACAGGCTGCGGGAAGCTTTGAACGACGAATTTTGCGAATCCCTGGTTGAGAAGATGCGATCTATACAACTGCAAATGCAGGCTGTGAGATCAGGAGAAACAGGGAGTGCACACCGTGTAGCCGCGCCAACGGACGGGGGCGAGTTGAATAGGAGTTCCGAGTTTTGCTCTGTACAAACGCCAACAGCGTCGACAGCGACCTTTATGCCCCCCGGATCTGGTCATGAAATGATCATAGCGTCTATTCCGACCCCTCCATTGCCAGAACCACCAAAGGCTCCCCGAACAATGCGCTTGCTCGGGAAGCAACATCAAGGATCGTATATCCCAACTCCGGGAGGAGATTCTGCGTTGCTAGATGATGTGAGGTCTAGGAGCAGGAGCACGGATATTAAACTTGAACATCATGATTCCAGGGGGCGCAGCCGTTGGTCTAAAGATCCCGACGTTCCTACCAGTGTTCCCTCGGTGCAATCAAGATTCTCATCTATACAGGTTCGCCCGGATGCGAGCTCTGAAACATACAGAATACCCATCCCGATGGATCCCTCGTTTTTCACAACCACGCCTGCGACTGCCAATGAGCGCCGTCGCTCAACATCCCGGCCGCTTCGTTCGCCCGTCCTTCATCCCTCCACTCTCGAGCAAGGGATGAAGGAATCTCGAGAGCGGTCTCGACATGACGTCGGTTACACCGTGGCGAATGTGAGAAACATATCCACAGCAGGTTCTGATAGCATGCTCGAGTCAATGCACGCTCCTTCGAGGGACACGGGTGAGTTTCTGTCTCTGATGTGGGTTCCTATTGACAAATCTTGGTTTGAAGTTGATAACGGTCGGCCTGTGTTTGAAAAGACGAAGTCAAAACCACTGGGTCGGCCAAATGATACAACTGCAACAGGTCATAGGCAGGACCGCCTTCGGAAATCCGCAGATGGTGACAGACAGGCGGAAGGTGGTCGCCGCTCACACCTTCGGCGACGTTCACTCTCAGTGACTCGCCATCGCCGACTGTCTCGTTCATCCCGCTCAACCACTGCCCGTCGCTACCCCTCCATCACCCAGTCTCCTTCCGCCAAGCGTCGCCGTTCACCTTCTTTCCGGTCTCGTTCACCTCGTCGTTATCGTTCACGATCTCCGCCTCCACAATCTCCCTCACGCCGACCTTTTTCACCTCCAGCCAAGCGTCGTCGCCGTTCACTTTCACGCCCTCGTGCCCCTCCTCGTTTGGACCCTGTGAGATCTCGATCGTCCTCACGCAGACCCTACTTACTTCCAGCTAAACGTCCTCGCCGTTCATTCTCACGGCCTTGTACCCCTCCCCGTTCTGACCGGTCACTATCTCGATCGCGCGCTTTGTTTTCCCGCAGATCTCTCTCACCTCCCATCCGCCGACGAACCCCAGTACATCTTCGCACGATCTCCCGGCCCTATCGCTCACCTTCTCCCAGTCGTCGACGCTCCCTCTCTCACCCCGCCCGTTCACCTCCACGTCGTGGTCGCCAGTCACCCGCTGCACGCCCTCCCTCTCCCCAACGTCGCCGGCTCCGTTCGCCGTCTCTTCAATTTGCCACGCCTCAGTATCGCAATCGCGGTTCACCTCCTCCCTCTGCCCAGCTTCGCCGATTCCGTTCAACCTCGCTCTCCGGCTCACCTCTCCCTCGTCATAGCTTCAGGCACCGACTGTCTCGTCCTCCGGATGGAAATCATCCAGAGCTTCTCAAGCTTAAGTTGTCACAAAGCCAGCCCATCCACGCTCCTTCTCTGCCCCAACTACCATCGCCTCCGCGCCCAGAATCGACTGTTCCACCCAGCTCTCATCCAGACAGCTGCCATTCCTCAACGCCTATTCTAAATTATGACATAACGCAACCACCCACACCATCTGATATGCTGATAATCAAACGTGAAGCAGACACTCAGGATTTCACGCCTGCCCTCCACGCCTGCCCTTCCCCTGCTCCTCAAGAACCTCCGAGTGTGACACTTCCATGTCACAGTGTTCCGGGCCTCTGGCTTGTAAAAACGGGGCACGACCAGGCTGATGTATTGAACTGCGAATTCGAGGTAGACGCGGAGACCACTAAGAAATGGAACCTTTCTGGCGCCTCCATGTATGTAATAGTTGTCGTACTCACAGGCGTATTTTACTAATGTGCGTTGCATAAATGATAGATATAGAAATCCCTCCGCAGCCAAGCTTTCCTTGCAACTATTATGCCTTCCGAGGGACCTCGTGCAAACCGCCTATCAAACCAACCTTGCGTCAGCGACGGCAAAAGACATGTCAATTGCGCTTTCGAAGATCAAAACAGAATGGCCGCCGCAAGGATCCCTTATTGTCCAGATGAATCCCGAGCGTCAAGGTCGATCTTGGTTACCCACTGATTTGGTCAGTGCCACCTCTCCCCTCTTTTACTTTCACTGACGCCGCTCGTCAGGGTCCACCGAGTCCCGCCTTAGATTTGACGGATTTCATCCTTGAAGGAACGAACGTCGTGAAGCTCATACAATTGGCTAGTATGGCTGATAAGATTTTTGTGCTTCACGCCATGCCGTTGCCAGCCAGTGATCAAGGGCCTCCTCTTGAGCTTCCGATTTACTGGGATATTGCTCCGTTCAGCCTCCCTCATGGACCAGCAGCTTACTGGACCATACCGTCTGCGACCATCGAGGTCTCGTAGTTAGCGAGATAGATCATCACTGGCTTATATGTCAGCCCAGTGTAGTATTCTTAGAAGACATGTACATCTTGATATGTATTTGAACTATTACAGATATAATAATATCATCTAGGGTTTTAGTTTCGATAGAGTATCAAGTACAACCCTCACCATAGAATTGTCTCTCCGATGCATTCTATGGTTCATCATGTGTCGTTGAATAAGGAAACTGGCCGTGCATCCCTCTCTAGCCCTCTAGATGCATTTAAGACGAAGGTTCTGGGATGAGGAAACCCACAAGACATGCATCAAGCATGAAGTCTGCGTTGACCCAGGCATGGGTTGATGCTAGGATGACATTGTCAACGATTGCTGCACTGATGAAAGAAGATGAATGTACCAAATAGTTTAGTCCCATCTCGTCCAGCAACACGCATTAGTTCTCGCTCTCCACCAGGATGAAAAGCCAGATACGGTGTGATATTATACACCTTGCCATAGAACGCAGACCAAGCATCATCCCGCTTATTATGTTGTTTCAAAATGGAAGGGGGTATACGCATCAGGGTATCGACTCCCTAGGAAACGTCAATAACAAGATAACAGCAGTATTGCGTATAGCGACGTACCCGGAGATCGTTTCCGGAGCTTTTTAGCATGGCCCAATCCAGAGGGCTGTGTCCAGGCGCTAGAGCCACCTTCGCTCGCTTGCTTGAAGGCTTCGTTGGCCGCGTTGTGGTTTCAAGAACAGAGAGTGACGATGATGCATCGGTCGAGAGAGCTTGGAGGTTGACGCCTGGAGTGCGTTGGGCAAGATGAGGAAGCGGCGGCGGAGGCATCCTTAAAGAGTCCGTTAATATCTTCGGCACGGGTTGCACACGCTGTGCGCTCAAGTGACTGGGGAACGCAGGAGGGGTATCATCGTCTCCCTCAGTCGCTGTATCTGACCCTTCGTCCTCGTCCGGTGGTGGTGAGACTCTATTGAACGTAGGCACTGAAGTATCTGGTTTTTCTTCTGCGGTTGGCGCACCAGTGAGCCAGCTACGAAGATAAGAGGTCATATGTGGATGAGAAGGAGAGATAGCCATCTCAAGCTGTGCAGTCATCCTGCCATATTTGGCAACCCTATGCATTACAAACTGAGAGAGAATGAGAAATCGTAAAATGTCAAAATGTAATGTACAGCGTCGTTACAGAATGTTATTATCATGAATCTATAACCTTCGCATCTGAGTGGGCCGACACTGAAGCGCTCTCCGCAGCCGTCTTTTCTGCATCGCCCTGGAGTTCCGCGACTGGAGTTGCGCGCTTCGACCCGATGAAGAAATGACCACCGGGGGCATCATTGAGAGATCGCAGAATAATATCTTTCTCGAAAAGATATTTGATGTCCTCCAGTGAGTACCCCTTTGTCTCTGGTAGAAAGAAGTATGCCCAAAATGCCATGATCAGGCAGCAAATGCCGAAGAGTAGGAATGTGCCGTAAGTGATATTGTTGAGCATGATGGGAGTCAACTTCGAGATCGTGAAGGAGAACAACCAGTTGACCCCGACTGCAACAGAAAGTGATGCTGTTCGAAGGTGATTGGGCGCGACTTCACCAGCAATGACCCAACTGTATAGGCAGGGTTGTTAGCATCCATAATTTCCTTAGTTGAACAAGACCACTCACGGTAACGGTCCCCACCCAACGCAGTAGAATACAGCATAAAGGTAGACCGCCACAATAGATACATAGCTTGAGGGAACGACTTTGCCGCTTTTGTTGATACCGCTATACCCGCCAATCCAGAGCATCATCGCCCCCTGGCCTAAGCCACCAATGATAAGGCACTTCTTGCGACCCAGAGTCTCGACTGCAAACAGAAGGACAAGACCAACGGCAATGACCTGAAATACGGGTGAACATTCATCTGGGATAAGGAGTCGAGAAGAGGCACCTTGACGACTCCGTAAATACCTTGGGTCGGGGACAGTAACATCCGGTGAACCAGTGAGCTGGTACATTAGTGTTCGATTGCTCACCTGTCGCAAACAGTGTGCTGGTGGTTCCAGTAATTCCAAGACCAGCAAAGATTTGGGGACTGAAGTAATTGATGGCATTTGTTCCGGTCCACTGTGGTTGGGTCAGGTAAGACTACAATGTTAACTCGATGTTCACATGACTTACTTGTTGGAAGAACATCACTAAAGATGGGATGAAACATCTTAAAGCAATTGTGCGAGACTCCCCCATTAACACGAATTGTTTCCATAGCGGTGGATCCTCCTTCCCAGCAAAGTCAGCTTTGATATCTTCGATCGTTCGCAAAACCTCTCCATCGTGAACGGATGTCCTGTTGATGAATGCTAGTGTTTTTGCGGCAGCGTCAAACTTGCCATGCTCAACGAGCCATCTTGGGGATTCGGGTTGGAATATCATAGCAAGCACGAAGAAGAACCCAGGAACCATTCTGGTGTGAGGTAACATCAACTGGGCGGATTCGACAACATAAGCACGTCACGTACTGTACGATGAATGGAATGCGCCATTGCATTTCACCAGGCTTGATGTCCTTCGACGAGCTATAATTGACCCAGACTTATTTTGATGCTTTAAAGGCCCCCTTTTTTGAATCATAAGATCGGACACTCACAGCTGAGCATGATTCCTACGTTGTTTGCAAATTGAATAAGCCCAGTACACCGACCACGAATGGATCGGGGCGTGCACTCAGAGACATATGATGGTACCAAGGCCGACACCATACCGACACCCCATCCCCCCACAAACCGGCTGAAGTAGAGCACATCGAGCCCAACCTTCTGACTGCTGCCAAGGCCGACGATGCATTGAAGAAGACTCCCAATCAAGTAGATAACTCCAGATGCAAGGAGCGAGGGCTTTCGTCCAAACCGGCCAGAGAAATAACCCGTGGATAACGCGCCAAAGCTAGGACGGTTTCTCAGTCGAGCACTCGAAGACCTGTGGCAGAAGATACATACAAACAGCCTGCTTGCAACACCGAAACTATGTTACCATTGAGGTTAGCGCGCTGGGACGCAGTCATCTTGTCCACTCCAAAGTAATGCTGGAAGGATGGAAGAGCAATGACACCCCCAATCAGTCCACTGTGGTACACATAGTTTATAACCCAAACATATTCGAAAAGGGCGCGTCACATACATATCCCAGCCATAGAAAATGCTGCCCATCGCTGCTGACACAGCGAGAAGGTACGCATTGCGAAACTTCGAAAACTCCTCCAGGTGACGCGACATTGTTGAAGGACACTGTTTAGGGAAGAAAGAGCGTTGAAGCCACAGCCGGCGAGGTAGTAATGCTCGTCAGTTGTTCAACGGAAGGACAGGAATATATACATTTCCAGTAACCCCTTGTATCCGAGGGTATCATGTGGGGGTGGGGAAGCTATGGCGCAGCCGATGGTGAGAGATTGAAGGTAAGGTTCATGATGGAATGACGGAACGAATCCGGACCGCCGCATACTGCCGCTTTCTCTTGTGAATGCGGGCTACGTACACCTCATTGCAACCTCATTGTCATCATCTCTCGCTGAGGATAACGAGTCAACGAGTCATCCTCGATGCGCCACAAGAAATACCTCCTAGCGAAATCAAGTTTATCCCACGATCGTTTGTCCGAAGCCGTTATGATACCCCGCATCGCGTCAAACGACCGGGTTTATATATATCATATATGCGACAGCTATGTATACATAGCAGACTGTCTCTCAATCCCTGAAATCGTGCGACGAGAAATCAACACCGCCCCGAAAAGCAGGAGGGTTGCAACAAGAGACATCCAAGGCTGTGGGCGAACGAAATCGTTGTGGAAAAATATTTGAACATCTGCGACAAGATACGCACCAGGGGGCCAAACTCTGCTTGGAATCCTGCTCTATGAAATCGAATTCTCGCCACATTCCACATCGAGATCGCGAAGATAAACGCAAGAAACGACGCGAAGAAAGACGAAATTACGAAAATGAAGAACACACGCCTGGTTTTTTCCGTCCGTCCTGTCAAGACCATCGGTAAAAGCGATATCAGAGCGAAGAAAGTCAAAATCGCCGCTACGAAGTCCATCAGAGCACGATTAACGTCGAATTATGATTCGAGATACTGACTTATAGGGTAGAATACCAGGGCATTAGTGATAGGGATAGGTATCTGGGGCTCCCAGGTATAGCCAAGCCTAGGATTCAACGTTCAACACTGACTTGATCGTGATCGAAGGAGGAATATCTGAAATAACATACTGTGGAGGAGTCAAACATGTCCCATCTTCGTCAATACACCAGCCCCACGTCCCGAACCGGACGCCCCCTGCCTGCGAACTGGATAGAAAATAGAGCGAAGAAGCCATAGGCACCGAGAACGTAATAAGTATCCTGCGATATAAATACATCGTCAGAGTCGAACCGACTCCACAGTCAGCGAGCATTCAGCAATTCACGTACTGTAAAAGTAACACTGTGAACATAATCGAGGATAGGATAATTGCCTGAATGTCATAAGCCATCGTGTTTTTGTTTCCGTCGTCGGTTGCAAGTGAACTGGTGCAGTGAGTGATTTCTCGACCAGCTGCTGGCCGACCCCAGAATTCACACAAACGCTGTCAACAAAGGTTCTGGGCAACAAGCAAGTGTGGTATGGGTAAGTTAATTGGACCCTTCATGTACCTCAAACTTACGTATGATTGGCAGATGCCATTATTATTCTCTGCTGGAGTTAACTCGACTCAAGGACAGGCGTCGAGTACTCGATGCATAGCGCTCAATGCATTCGTGTCAAATTCAATAGCGTTTGATCTGACAGTAAAATCGATTGAAAAGAATGAAGAAAGTCGGGAAGACTGTATAACGGATCGGAACGTGTTTGGATGAAGAGGAAACGGAATTAGTATTATACACCGTGCGTTACAAGAAAACAAGCAGGAAGGAAAAGAACGGTACAGTCGATGATAAGCAGACTAGAAGGGAAACTTGATAATGATAATGGGCGTTGGGTGTTCGTGACGGAAACAAGAAGAGGATGGCATGACATGTAGGGTTGAAAGGAAGAAGAGAAATCTGAATAAAGATCGAGAAAGATAGCGGTAGAAGTTAAAGATTAAGACCGTCCATCCTCGGGATGCCATACCCAAAACACAAGCCTTTGACGCCGTTATGGAAACATTTATAGATAGCGGTGAGATTTCTGGTCATCTGTCGCGGGCGTGGACAAGGTGATCGATAGATAGATGCCTTTCGTTGATGATACTTGCTGCTGATTCGGATTACAGGTGGAAAGGGAAGGAGTGACTGGTGATACTGGTACTGTGATATTGATGATTTGGCTGGTGTTACATCGTGCAGCGGTTCCGTTTGATTAGTACAACAGAAAGGAGAGAAGGGCGGGAGAAGAGCCCAATGGCGATGCCCGGTGTCTATGTTCATCGATCGTGTGTTGCTGGTTCGCAATAATAAAAATATGATCTTCGCTCGCGTTAACTCTGCACCAGGTCGATCCCTGCGCCAAGCGGTCTTTCTTCACGTCGCTTTCCTGGGCTCTGAGCACCACTCAACGCATGCCGCATCTGTTCTTCCTCGAATAACTTTCGACCTACATCGGCTCGAAGACCCAAGTTGGCCTTGGGCACCTGCACCACAGCGCCGCGTGAGGGAGAGGGAGAGCCATGGATAAAGTCGTTGAAGTTAAATTCCACGGGTCCCTGTGGATAGGTCGGTCGAGGGCTGGCGTTCGCGTCTTTGTGGCTAGATGGGCTCCCTGATACAGACTTCTGTGATGGTAAGGAAGGGGGAGGTAAGAGCTGAGGCGCGGCCGGTATGACTCTGGTTGTAGCGTCGGCGACGCTTCCACCCCCTGAGTCTGTGCCAATGCTGGAAATGCTAGAAGTGAAACTAGTGTCCCCACCCCTGACAAGCATTGTTGGCTTCGATGACTCTGAGGGTTCTGCACCTGAAGCGAATAACACCCGCCCCTTGTCACGTAAGACCCCTGGGGGACCACCGCCTAACGCCCGGTATGCGGCTAGATCCCTAGAATCCTTGTTCGTGGGTCGCACAGGTGAAGGGGAGGTCGCGAGATACAACATGAGATTTGCGGCCTCATTGTCGGTAGGGGCAGGACGAGGAGTAGTGGTCTTCTCTGGGCCAGCGGCTTGAGGAGGAGGCGTCTGGTTCCGCAAGGACGACGACTCTGTCACAGTAGAAGTAGAAGCGGCAGCAGAAACCGGCCCAGGACTTGAGGCGGTGACCGTCCGAGCGGAGCTCTGTGCAAAATGGGAGTACGAATAGGCTGAGCCAGCTTCGGACCCATCAATACTTGATCTGGGGGATGATGTACTGCCTGTGATGGACGGTCTATGGTGCAAGAGTAGAGAAGTTAAGGTGGCAGCTGCTTTCATGTCGACGTCCCCGTCGACATCCACGTTCATGTCAGTGTCACGCGGCCGCTTTTCTTTCCTCCTGTCGGTGGGAGTACGTTTGACCTTACGCGTTTTAGGCGAATTTGGAGTGGACGGATGATCTAGTTTTCTGCTCTTGGCATGAGAGCGAGTGGCCTCCGCAGTACTTCGAGAGACCGGTTTAGGTGCACGCTGCCTCGGTGACGCCAATGGCCTCGAGGAAGCGGGCACTGGCGGATCCCCTACATTATGAATAGTCCTGGCTTGTTTCGTCGGCGGTGGGGCCAGAATAGAAGTGTACAAGCTCTGGTTTGGGGTGGCAATTCTGGAACTGGAACCGGGGTCATTATTACTCGTTGTGGCGTATGCGCTGCCGTTGACCGCGGGATAGTAGGTCCGAGGAGAAGAGGTGCTGGATGGCGGTAGCATGTTTCCCGATCCACCCCTGCGCAGAGAATTGGAACCGGCACCCAACGCATGGGGCCCTTGCGTAGCAGGATTATTATAGTAGTTGTTCCCAGCTGCTTTACGCTTAGCGGCGATGGTGCGGGAAAAGGAGGCGCTCTGGCTCTGACTTTGGCTCTGTGCTTCAAGGTCGCGCAGAGGGACGTGGTGGATGTTGTGAACAGCCTTATACGATGCATAAGAAAGGCGAGTTCGCAAACCGCGAGTAATCTGAAAACGGGGTGAGCAAGAGGGCAGGGGTCTCAGACTGCAATCCGGAGCATGAAGATAGGGCAATGAAGTGAAAAACGAAGAAAGTAGAACTGAAATGTGCAGCGACTGCAGGATATGCGGCATGGTAGACAGAATCGACTCCACACGCAGGCTCCACGACGCGTCGAGAATGGGATAAAAACATACCGTGGAGATTTCAGCCCTGGCCATAAATTTCTGAATAGCTCTCTGCCTTTGTTCTTTCTCGAGGGATTCCATGAATACGGATGAGGCTGACTGGGACTGTCCAGAAGAGTGGGGAAGGTAGGTCATGGGCGGTGATGGCGACGTGGCTGAGGACGACGGAGTCGCCATTTACGCGTGTTGTTGAGGAGACAATATATGCTGACCGGCAACAGTAGCTCGTCACTAAGGACGGCGTAGAGAAGAGGCTTACGACCGCGGGGCGCGTTGAGGGCGGGACACTGTAGGCGGGGAGAGGTGAGAGCGTCTGGGAGCTGTGTCAAACGCGACGACGCGTATCGGCTTCTTCCGGGTTTCGGCTTACGAGCACACGCCGGATCCATGTGCCGATCTTCCGCTTTGCGTGAATTATATTTATCCCACGATGGTCTCACCTCAGCCGCAGTCCTCCGTCCCCTGCTCACCAACGTTTCCGTACAAAAATCCTTACTCCTGTGCCGTCCTCCGTAGTCCAATCCGAAACAATCGCTCTGCCCTTTTTATTTTAATTCCGTTTTCGGAAGATCAGATCATATCAGATGACCCAGTTGGATGACCTCAACACCTCGAGGTCCACTTGATTTCTCCTTGGAATCGGTACCTTTTCTTCTGATTGGCAGCGCTCGGCACGTAGATATTACAAAGTTACACTTCAAATCTGCCATACAGCATTTGCCACCGACACTTGTGCAGGCGGTGCGTCAAGCGTCGCCTTCGGCATCCCGGATTAGCGGGTCTTTGTCTGTCCTTGTGCTATCCGCCTGTACCTCGTCCCAATACCACATCGGCAGGAACCCCACTCTGTCCTCCCCCCCCTTAACATCCTCGACGCCAACGGGGTCTAGGATTTCAATAGCGATACCTTCCTGAGGGGTAAACTTCACACGCCAGACAGACGCGCCTCCAGAACCGCTTGGCTCCCTGCTGACCACGTCCTTCAGGAAGGATAGAAAGTTGTGTCCCCAATCCAAACAAATGAGGGGATCCCATGCGCCCGGCTTCCCACGTACCAAACGCGGTATTTGAATTGTTTTGAATAACTGGGTCGTCGTCACGACGCCAGACGGTGTGCGAAATCCAACCAAGATCTCCTGCAGCACAGGTCAGATGGCAGTACACATTCATATAAAATGTACACCCACTGGAACTCCGAGAAGGAATGATTGGAAATAAAACTTGAGCAGTTTCCTGACATGATAATCAGCCGAGGCAGTTCAATCGCGCCTTCCCCGCGTACTTTTCAAATCTAGCTTCGTCTTGAGGTCCGCGAATGGTAAGTGATGTCTTGAGCTCAACGAATGAGTCAGTTTGACGCGTATATTTTCCTGCATGATCGCCATCAGAATACGATGGAAGGTGACATATGGCACGAGGACCCACCGCGAACACAATCGACTTCTCCGCCGATTAGCAACCTTGTGTTGCCTAGCTTGGTTCGGACGACACTGCACCACTGAACATTCGTGTCCACGTCCCCTCCCCAGCCAACAGGATCGTTCGGATTCGGAGAAATCTTGCGAGTCGGCGTTTCTGAGGTGCAATAGGATTCGAACGCGTATCCATAATATGTCTGAAGGCGCTGTCGAGGCTCCATATTATTTCTATCAATTTTTTCCAGTCAGCATAAAGGACTGCGAGTCTCATGCAAACAAGCCTCTTACTTCTCCTTCAAACGTGCCTCAGAAAGGTGCTCTTCAAAGTACAGCGTACCATTAATGGACATGACATTTAGCTCCCATCCTTCCCTTTCTTCATAAGGTGAAGTCAATATCCTCCCTCAATCAAATATCACATCAGTTTACAGAGCGTGCCAGAAGAGCCAATCGGCGTACCTGGTCATAACACCTCTCCAAGCTACAACGCCTACATCCTGCAACACCACACCAGGCATACCCTTCGTCTTGAAGAATGCTTGAAGAAGACCGTCAATCCTCCCTCTCTTATCTGGCTTCCGTTCCCATCGTTCGTAGCCATAGCCAAGCTTCGCGCCAAGTGGCGGCTCAACAAAGTAACGCAGAGCAGAATCAGTGAACTCTAGCGTATGGGAAGGGGTATATGAGAAGGAGAGTATTTGTGTTGGCTGCTGGAAAGGGGTTTGTTTTGTAATTGGCTTTGATGTAATTGGGTACGCAAGCGATATATGGATGGTTGAAGTGGGGGCATCTGAGTAATTATCGAGTCTTGGGCGTCTGGAGTGCCGAGAGGATTCCGCCGTTGACTGTGCACCGAGTCCGTCGGCGCCTTCATCGTTAAGAAGATGAGATATGGATCTTTTGGACATAGAGCAAAACAGTTTTGGTTTTGGTTGAACTCGGGGAGCTGTTTGTTGGCTGTTTGTTCAAGAAGTGCGTGACAAACGCTGACAAACGACGCGGTTTAATCCCCCTGAGGCTGGCCTGAGCTGCAGGTCGTATCCTTGTAGGCCTTCCGATGCGCGGACTCATAGTACTAGGGAGCACTTGCTATATTTTCAACACGTTTGTGGCGCTCTAGATGACTACGTTTGGTCAGATTCCGACCAGTTCCTTGGACTGTCTGCGCCTGGGCCACCACACTTGAGTCTTGCTGGTGGCCTCTGGGCTGGGCATGTTCCTCTGGCTGTTTCGACAAGTATATTCTAGCGTGTTAGCGTTTCACCGGCTCAGATATTGCATACAGTGGGTTTTTATTGCACCTCTTTGGTGATATCCATGAACCCATTGGCCATTCGTGGTAAGCGTTCCCAGCATGTTTTTCATTGAACAGCTCATCTGGCCGCTTTGCATTCCCCATTGTGCCCTTATCCCACTGTCACTGCCCATATATATTCTTCGTTGTCTCATTGTATAAAGGTCAGGACTTTCAAACCTCAAAAAGGAACGGAAGACCTACCCACCCCCGTTTACTCCCCGAAGCCCTAGGGGCCTTCACCCACGCTCCCTTAATAATTAATTCCACTAAAGATGCCTTGTAGGCCCTCTATTTTTTCTTGCTGCCCGTCACTGATCACTATTTTCAAGCTTTCTCCCTAAAGTCTAAAGACAAAGACAAATCTCTGGCTCTCCTGCCTACCTGGCCGCCGCATCATATCAAATGCAGTAGCCAAATTTGCCAGTTCCCTAACCCACCCCAGGCCGCGCCCGGTCAATACACCTGCAAAGCCAGTTTCTATTCTGGCTTCTTCTGTGAAGGCGTATTTCGCGTCTCTCGTTCCGTGGCCGACGACGTGATGCGCACTCACAAGGAAGAGATGAGGCGATTAGATGCAGCTGAGCGCTCTGTCCAGCTCAAGACCGCACTAGAGGAGGAATGGAAACGTTCCGAAGCCCGCAAGTACCGGCAGCAGGAAGAAGCGCGGCGCCTAGCTGCTGCAGAGCTTGCAGCGATCGTTGGACCAAAGCGAGAACACAAGGTTCCCGAACAAACTTCAAAACAGCTACATCTTGAACGACGGCCTGCACAGCGAAAGCGCCATGGCAAGGACGAGGTGCCTCCTGACTCTCATTCTTATGAACCTCGACCAACGTTTATGCCACGATCTGATGTGCCACGTGAGGCTCATAGGCAGCCCATTGCTCGTCAAGGACCTCGACGGGCACCCACCCCGGTACCGATTCAATACTACCCTAACCCGCAGCCTCATATTCGAGAATTTCCGCTCCCACCAGCCCCTCAGTCGCGAGCACCGCCAGTGAGACCACCACGCTGCGATCTCAAGTACCAATACACCGATCGGTAAGTTGATTGCCATTTTGTATATTTTTTCCTCGGGCTGAACCCCCTTTTTGCAGATTTTAAAGGGACAATTCCAAGCTGCTTTTACCTCGATGCTAATTTTCCGTCGAAGCTGTAATTCTTCCCATCTGAGCTGGCGCTCCGCATTGTTTTATGTAGTGCATGTTGCTGGAACAACGTTACCTGCTTTGTATTCAGTGAGATCCACATCGGCATCGCATCTTAAAGTTAAAGCAGTCCGACACGAGGCCTCCTCGTGCATGGGATCAGATAGCGGGGGGTGCGGAAACTACAGCCTGACCTTCAACCCTCCCCCATCACCATGAAATTCGCTACCTCAACTGCTTCTCCGATAGCCAACCCCAGAGTCACTGCTGCCAAAAGTCTCCCAAACGACACCGAAGTCGAGGTTCGGTCTGTTCTGCTTTCATTGAAATGATACCACTTTCGATGTTCTCATTTATTTGCTTGAAGAAACGCAGTTGCATCGTTCAATGGCCGCTACAAGGTATGTGTATACCTGTAGGTGGACTGGAAGGTTGACGAGATGTGAATTTCACGATATGAAGACCCACATAGTGGGTGATCCAGAGATCACCATTGCGTGAGCATAGCTCATCCTGTGAACGATTCTAATACTCCGTTTAACGGAGATGAGACCTTTCAGCATTATGGGCGCTACTGGAAGCGGGAAAACCACAGTTTGTGGAACAACTTTTCCATGACTCAAATAAAAGTTAACAATTACCTGGAATGTAGTTCATCAACCTGCTGAGCGGCTCAAACTTGAGGATTGGACGGGGATTGCAATCTTGCACAAGCGTGGTCCAAGTCGCCGAGCCTTTTGAAATAAGCGGTCGATATGTCAATCTCATTGACACTCCTGGGTTTGACGACACAACAAAGAGCGACGCAGACGTTCTCAGGATGATCGCAGCGTTCCTTGCAACTACGTGAGCATCTACCATGAATTCAACATAACCAACGGGAGGATATGCTCCTCACACCTTGGCAGATACGAAAACGGCAAAAAGCTCGCAGGTGTGATCTATATCCACCGTATCTCAGACTTTAGAATGGGAGGCATTTCGACTAGGAACTTCAGGATGTTCCGAGAACTTTGTGGCGAGGATACGCTGAAGAACGTCGTCATTGTTACAAACATGTGGGGGGAAGTCAGCAGAGAGGTTGGCGAAGCCCGCGAAGCTGAACTCATTAGCGAGGACATGTTCTTCAAACCTGTTCTCGAGAAAGGTGCTCAGCTCTTGCGCTACGAGAGCACACTGGAGTCGGCTCGTAATATTATCGGATGCTTGATCAACAACCATCCGCTGTCACTTCGCATACAGCGCGAGCTTGTTGACGAAGGGAAAGATATTTCCCAGACTGCAGCTGGGGCCGAACTCAACCGTGAGTTGATGGCGCAAGTCGAGAGACATCAGAAGGAAATGAGAGCTTTACAAGAAGAAATGAAAGGTTCGAAAACGGCTTCGTTTATCATTAAATAGTGTTGGCTTAATGCTTGGTTGCAGAAGCGATCAGGACTCGAGACGAGGAGACGAGGAAGGAACTCGAAATAGAGTCAAAGAGGCTGATGGAACAGTTAATCCGAGTTCAAGCAGACTCCGAGAAGCTGGCCTCGGATTATAACGAGGAAAAAGCTCGACTGGAGCGGCACATGCAAGAGCTGACAGAATCTTCCAGACAGGAGACTGAACGAGCTACACAAGCCTACCGTCAGCAAGTTCATGAGCTTGAGCGTCGCCTTGCTCAAACAACGTCAGTTTCAGCCACAGAGACAACGGAGATCTTGCACCAGCTGGAAGAATTACGGAGACAATTCAGCCATAGAAATGGCGGCGGATTCTTCTCAATGATTGGAAGGGCACTTGATAGCGTGTTCGGCTGGTGATCATGGCGGAACGGGTGTCGAGTCTCTGAAAGAATGCCATCTAGAACTGAATACATCCCATGGCAAGGAATGTGAAGTGAGGAGAAGAACATAAGCCCGAAATATAATGGAGAAGTAGCAGAGTATTGGCACTGTATGGGAGATCTAGATCGCGCGCGACATAGTCATATCAGAACGGAGGAGCGACTGATTGTGTCAGAATGTGTCAGAGACTACCATATCAGGTAATTCCATCATTCAGGTTCATGCAGGCCTGTTGGCAGTTAAACTGCTTACAATTCTCATGTACTACGTTCGACTTCATAACGTTTGGGCGTTAACCGTGACGTTGTAAAAATAGGTCTCCTTGTCTTTCTAACTCTCGAATGTGGCCATCGAATTTCCGCTCTGTGAGCTCGGGCCACCGGTGTCACTACGGCGGTATGCGGCGTTACTATGCTTTACTATGGGCTTAGGACGACTTGCGCTGGTTCCAGCAAGACTAGTCTGGTGACCAGTTGGTGACTCTTCCTCCTGCTTCGATTTGACTGGGTGACCTGATGAAATGGTCCACCGTGTCGTCGGGAACTATTTAAGCCGGGAACAAACATGGTGCATGTATCATAAGGCGCGCTTGACTTTGACAGCACCTTCCATTTGGCAGTCTGATGACAGCCAGGACTTCTTTCTCAAGAACTTATATATATTTAATCGGTCAGATCAGGGAGTGTACACACGTTCTGGCTTCTACTTGGATGTCCAACTTCTCAATGTTTACTAGAAAGAGTCTTGGTGAGCGCTCAGGTCCAAGAATAGTTATAATTGGCGCTGGGTGAGTTCTATCGAACCTCGTTCACTGCAGGTCTCCAACATTGGTTCATGGTGCCGGTGTAGGGTTGGCGGTATATCATTTGCCATAGCTCTCAAACGTCAACTCGGCTTTGAGAACTTCACAGTAAGCTTCTCTCACTGGAAATATTCTGTCTAAATCTAAAGAAGCTCATAGATATTTGAGAAGTCCAATGGGGTTGGGGGAACTTGGTGGGTGCGTGCTACGATCCCGCTCCTCTGGGAGGTTTTTAACTCATTCAATATACAGGAGAATGTCTACCCGGTCAGTACCTAGGTTTATAGAACCTTTGGATGACCTAAAGGCCATTCGATTATCAGGGGTGTTCGTCGGACATACCCGCGCACTTCTACTCTCTGTCTACGGATCAAAAACCCGACTGGAGCAGCTCGCATCCATTTCAGCCAGAGATACAGGCATACTGGGATCAATTAAGCAGGAAACACTCGCTTCTATCCCACATCGTTTTCGGCCGCAAAGTCGTCAAGGCTGTCTGGGAACAGGCCACACAGTTATACCACGTCACTACGGAGGATGTGACTACTGGCGAACGGTCAACTACAAGTGCTGAGATTTTGATTTCAGCCCTGGGGTTCCTTGAGGTCCCGAGGCTTCCCGATATCCCCGGCATCTCTGACTTTCGCGGTCGTCTCTTCCACTCCGCACGTTGGGTCGATACCGAACTAGACGGAAAGCGCGTCGCTGTCATTGGAAATGGAGCCTCAGCGTAGGTCAAGTTCAAGTCATCGGATGTAAGAAACTGACAACTTTCGATAATAGAACTCAATTTTTGCCTGTGATCTCGAAGAGACTAAACATCCATGTCACGCAGTTCTGCCGAACTCCCAACTGGATTCTCCCTCCAGTATGGTCCCTCCGTCACCCTCAATCGTTATCTAACTGTTACGTGAAGGTTCGAATTTACTATTCACGTCTACACAAACTGGCATGTCGGTACCTACCGCTCTATATGCGTACCCTCCGATTCTTGCTATACGTCGTTGTAAAAACTTTTACCCTGTGAATGCGGACCCGTGGCTCATATTTTGCGCATAGTCGGATATCTCATATTTTTTGATTTTCAGTAATAGTATCACTCGACGCCCAATGACTAGCGTATGTTCACCGGATCTCCTCCACTATCAAGCTACTCACACTCTTCAGTTTCTGAGAAGCTACATCCTCAAGAAGGCACCGAAACAGTACCATGAAAAACTTGTCCCAAGCTATAGCGAGTCTCATTTCTGACAATTCCCCACATAAGCAATAACCAGGTGTTAAACCTCTAGCTCTGGGGTGCAAGCGAATCATATTCGACACAGATTATCTATCCACATTGCATCAGAGCAACGTGGAGCTCAATTACAATGGAATTGCCTCGATTGCCGACGATGGCATTATCACCAGACAAGGTAACCCGCAGGTTTTGTGGCACGTCATGGCCGCTCCTGACTGTTTTTCTTCAGGGGAACATTTGCCCTTTGATACTATCATTCTAGCGACCGGATATGCAGCAGTACGCTAGAAACAATCCTATCCTTTGCCTGAGCCTCATCTCCTTACTTTAGGACGAGTATCCCTTGGTGGTTCAGGGTAAACACGGTCAAACGATCCAAGAATACTACAACACTCAAGGAGGCCCGACTGCCTATCTTGGAACATGCGTTCCTGGCTTTCCCAACTTTTATCTGATTAGTGGTACGTGGTGTCTGCACCTGCTAATTGGCACAACTATGACATGAAAGTAGGTCCGAACACAGCAACCGGGCACACCTCAGTTATTTTTACAGGGGAAGTTCAGGTGTGCCAACTTTTTCTGGCAGTGGATTTCCCCTCATTTAAGCTTCATTCTAGGTTGATTATATTCTTCAATTAATCAGGCCCATCATCCAACGCACGGTATTGTCGGTCGATGTTACAACGAGCGCAACAGATAAATACAACGCAAAACTTGAAGATAGATTTTCCCGCTCTGTCTTTCTTAGCTGTACCTCGTGGTATCGTACCAATGGCACCGGCAAGGTGACCAATATTTTTCCAGGTGGGCACCTTCGAGACACTATGATAGGCTGTACCTGGGCTTACTCCAAATTGAAGGTCCTTCCGCTCTCTTTTGGTGGTGGCTATGGCGGCCTTTGTGGGCAGATTACGATGTTATAAGATGTGATGGAGAAAAGGTCAAAACGAGATCCATAGGGACCATATTGGCCTTTGGTTTTGGGCTAGCGGCTGCAATAGGGACCTGGATGATGAGTAGTTGATTACGTAATAGTAGCCGGAACATGTGAATAGCAACTTATGGGAACTTCGAGTTTCTAGATTTGCCGTTGACCTGCAAACTGCCTCAATGCCTACAGCTACGAGCACGCTGACCAAGGCAACATACTCGACTCACATCTCGCTAAAAGGAACAATTCCCGTCACGACCGCGCTATCCTCGCCGCTCACATCAACGACGACAGCCACATTGCGGCCGCTGTATAATCGCGCTGCACGGGCATTCTTACTTCGCGACATCCCACTTACTCATTCTCTGATTGAGTCTGCCTTTGCAGTCATTCATCCTCCAGATGTGATTCCGGATGCGCTCGCAGAACATCGACGCAAATGGGACATACTTCGCATCACGCTGGAATCCACAGTGTACTCCTCCCCACCTTCTGACACTCTACCAGAGTCTTTGAGGGGAAATCAGGCAAAGTCACCACAAGATCTGCTGACTGGTCTTCATGTCCGCTCCCTTAATCTCTTCTTCCCAACGAAGGAAAAGCCAAATGTGAATTCAGCCTACCTCCCTTGGCAGGTTCTTATCACACTAGTCTACTCCAGTCTCCGGTTGGATTGTCTGGACGTCGGCCGTGTTATAATTGAAGATTGGCTTTCGCGAAGAGATGTATGCTCGCCAGCAGCCCAAGATGGAGAAACATCTCCGAGCGGGTACGGGAAAGTCATAGAACTTTACTGCCTCCAAATCCTCCCCAAGTTGGAGCAGTGGGATTACGCTCAGGAGTTCCTAGACTATGAAGGAGAACTTTCCGCACCTGTTCGGGAGGTAAGCTTCGCAAGCCGCTGCTCGTTGAAGGATAATAATTGACCTGCCTGATAAGAGTTTCAAAAAGTCATTGAAATCTCTTCAAACCCAAGCAATGTCGTCCCTTCAATCAAACCCTGCCGCCTTATCATCTACACTCAAGTCTGAATGGTCTTCGCGACCATCCTCTCCCGCTCCTTCATCCTCCTCGTCTTCCTCCTCACTATCCACCACCTCAACGAACACAATTGTTCCGTCCACTGCTCGTGGTCCTCAGCCACCTCAGTCTTTTACTCCCCTGATGTCTTCCACTGCCTCGACAACGTCCCTGTCTTCTGACTCTACCGCCACCCCTCGCCAATCTTCTCGACGTCCCGCATTAAGGTCAAGGACCGAAGAGTCCTCGTCATCCTCCTTCTCTAGCAACCTTTCATCCTTTCCAAGATCGCCACCTCAAGCAGCTGCACTAAGTTCGGCGAGCCTTAGCACCTACGCCCTTATAAAAGCGTCATTATCCCCCTATCTAACGACGCCCAATATCTCCACCTTCTTCCTCATCTTCGTTGTTTTCCCGCTGGTTTCGCTCACGTTGCGAGCCCGACACCGCAGGCGACAAGCCTTAAGCGGCCCTATTAACCTTAGCAACAATGCTGAGTTGGTGCGGAGGCGTTTACAGGGTGCCCGAGAGGCCGGTGCTCTTGGCAGGGCTTGGACCGAGATCGTGAGAGTTGTCTCTGACACCGTCAAGATGGCCGGGAGTGGCTTGGTTTAATATTATTAGAACACACAGGGCATCTTGTCCATCAGTACTATAGCTACCTTGTATACCTTCCCATTGATTATCGCAGGGGTAATTGGCATCCGTCATGAAAGGTTACATATGTTCGAGTTATTGATATGTTTATGATTTGTTGTACTTTATTTTATGCACCTACAACCTGCCTACAACCAAGTATACAATCTCGTTTCTTCTTTCATCTGCAAGACTCTTTGTTTCGTGGAATGGCGTGGGTTCGAGATGTGTGGTTCTGTTCGGGTGCTCAACGCTCGCCACTCAGCCCTTCGTCAATCGCAGAACCTGTTGAAGAAACCTGCATATCCTAATGCTCGACTGTATCCTGATGACCAAGATCTTTTCCTGGGTATCAGTGCTTTCAACAACGCCAGTATGAAAAGTCGATGGGTTTCCCAAACGGACCAAGCAGATACAGAGAGAGGCTCTCGTGGTTCGTGCATCTTCTATTTTTCCTGTTGCTTGCCTGTTAGCGGGCCGACGGACGCCGCCATCGTTCCCGCCTGCGACTGTACCACCATCAAGCACCATACTCTGCCACTTGTCTTGTTGGACTGGTTGGGCATGAGATTCGATCCCGAAGTTTATGCGAGGTCAACTGACTGCAGTTTTGGAAAACATCACCGACAGGGGCAATTCCCTCGCGCCGCGTCGACTAGAACTTGGACGTAATGTCATCGAGGCATTGCTGATCCATTCAGTTAGGAGTCGATTTCACCGCTATGCGGACCAAGTCCCCGAACAAACTCCTGGAACCACCTGAGCTCAAATATCAAGAGAGCAAATCTGCAGTTTATCAGAACCGACCATACAACGTACATAATGATCAAACTGTCTGCTTCGTTCTCAGTTTTTCTTACCCTTCTTCCACTTGCTACGGCACAATCTGAAGCATGGGGACAATGTAAGCCCGTCCATGTGTTCTTTTGTACAGCGCGTTCTTTTTTTGATGTTTCGATATTTCAGGTGGTGGTACCAGCTGGGCCGGCTCAACGGTACTTAGCTCAATGCGCGATTGCGGATCGCTCAATAAACCTTTTGGTCATTTCAATAGGCTTGCGTCGCAGGCTATACGTGCATATCCCACAACGCCTGGTATTCTCAGTGTTTGCCTGTCTGTTGATCTTTTCAATCATGCGAGATACTCTTAAATTTATCCGTGCACTAGAACCGATCCGGCACATCCGCAACATCTTTGAGTTCGGCCGCTCTTCCCACAGGAACCTCGATGGCTGGCCTTGCCGTTGTTGCCAAAGCAGCCGGGAAGAAGTACTTTGGATCCGCCACGGACAACCCAGAGCTTACTGACTCTCCATATGTGGCTCTGTTGAGCAATACGAAAGAGTTCGGTCAAATCACTCCTGTGGGTCGTATGGTATCGGTGGATGTGAAATTGTGACTAATGCTATTGAAAATGTAGGGAAACAGTATGAAATGGGCAAGTCTTGTCCAGTTATACAGGCAGAATGCTTCTCAACCTGAACACAGGATGCTACGGAAGCTACACGAGGGACCTTCACCTTTACTAAAGCCGACGAGATTGTTTCACTTGCTCAAAAGAACGGACAATTGATCAGGGGTGAGAGATCTTGCGTCGTTTCTGGTCGGGGCCCTAATCAACGATGCTTTCCATAGGACACACCTGTGTCTGGCACAGTCAACTACCTGGCTGGGTCACAGCTGGCAATTTTGATGCGCCCACCCTCACAAGTATTATCCAGACTCACACCACAAATGTAGTGGGTCATTTCAAGGGCAAAATGTGAGTAAGAGTTTAATTTAGCTTGAACGATCGCTAACAAACTTACTAGTTGTATGTTCTCTCATTACGACAGTACTGCTTGATCACGAAATCATATCAGACGGCTGGGATGTGGTCAACGGTCAGTATCATAGCAAACCAGCTCAATCATTCGATACCTATTCTTGACTGTAGAGGCCTTCAATGACGACGGTACATGGCGCACAACTGTTTTCTACAACACATTGGGTGCCTCGTTTGTATCCATTGCCCTTCGAGCTGCCCACGCCGCGGACCCTGCTGCGAAGTTATATGTATGAGACTCAACTCCTTCACGAAGAACGTGCTAAACTTTACTCTGCAGATAAATGATTATAACATCGACGGCATTGAGGCCAAATCTACCGCGATGGTCAATCTTATCAAATCACTGAAAGCGTCGGGCACTCCTATCGACGGCGTCGGCATGCAGGGCCACCTCATTGTTGGACAAGTTCCTTCCACAATTCAGGCCAACATCGCTCAATTCACTGCTCTTGGTGTCGAGGTAGCCATCACCGAGTTGGACATAAGGATGACACTGCCTGTTACAGCGGCATTATTGACGCAGCAAAAGAAGGATTACCAAACGGTCGTCGCAGCATGCATGGCGGTAGCGGGTTGCATCGGCGTTACAATTTGGGACTACACCGACAAGGTAGGGGATTTAATTTCATATGATCTTTCTTTATTGCATTGTAATTGAACCATTTAAAGTACTCTTGGGTCCCAGGTGTGTTCCAGGGACAAGGGGCGGCCCTGCCTTGGGATGCGGTTGGTCAAAAAAACTTCACTTTTTCCTCACCAACTGACCTCGGCGCTGTACAACAGAATCTGATCAAGAAACCGGCATATGATGGAATTGTCGCAGGATTCACATTATAATTCATTGGGAAAATCCTGTCCAAATCGCGCAGTCGACTCTGACAGTACACATTTAATGAACAGTTTTACTTCTAAATAAGCCTTGTCTAATAAGCTAGTAAAATAAAGACTTAGCATTTCCCACGGTAACACTGTCATTTACGACGCACACAGCTGTAACTCGCGACACAACAACCATGGCATCGATCCTACCTGTTTTCTTTGTACTCGTGGTCGTCGCCGGTCTCATGACATGTGCCGCCCTCTTTACTCCCAAAGGCCCTCAACATACGTCGGTCGTTCAATAAGCTCGCATTTTCAAGTTCAACTGACTTCAATCTGCAGGGTGATTCGTACGGGTCTTATGCTGGCGCTGGCAGCATGCTACCTCATGTGGATGGTTACATATCTTGCGCAATTACACCCTCTTATTGGTATGGTTTTTATACATCTTGTCATCGCCCCAGGTCCTTACGTTACGCCACAGCCCCGGTGCGCACTATCAAGGTGGAAGGATGACAGATATGTTGGCTGCTCTTTCGAATAGTATTTATGGTGAGTTTCTTTCACTCTGTGGCTCGAACCGTGCTAACCTGTCTTCGTAGCTTGTATCATTAGAATAATTCGAATGCCCGGACGGCTCTTCGTGTGTGCTGATTACGCGCAAGGACTGATACAGCTTCAAGTAGTGTCATCACTCTCGTCCCCGTCCCAGCCCGCAGTCGAGCCTCCCCCACTGTGGGGTACGTCCGAAAGGTCGCCTTGAGTCCAGCCAGTTTCGCCCCACCCAGTATGTTGTGGAGCCTCAATTTCCTTCCCTTCCACTGTACCCCATCCACCATGGGGCCATTCAATTGGATCGTGCCCCTCCATATCGTCATCACCCTCTGAATCGTTCCAAGAAACATCACCGTCCATGTCTGTAGACCCGCCCCATTCTTCTTCGCTGCTCTCTGCCTCTGCCTCTCCTGCCATCCAATCAAACGGGATGTGGTCTAGACTCGTCTCCCCTTCTGCAGGCCAGAAATCTACAGGCTGCATAACGCCCCCCACCAACTCTACTACCCAATTGCTTCGTTTGCTCTTCATCTCCTCTCCGTCCCTCTTTAACACCAAGAAGTCACACTCCTCTACTGCTCTGATTAGCATTTCAATCCATCCCCCACACAATACGGCAATGCTCAGCTCAAACCAGAGATCTTCGACCCTCATGAATCCCTCTCGGAATTCCTCCATCTTCGCCTTTACAGCGAGTCCGATCTCCTCGAAGGATTTTGGCTTCTGCGAACTTGGATGTGCCAAGTGTTTGCGGTTTGCCAATAGTTCGTGCGGTGTCGTGTTCAATCCTAATGTTCGCAATGTTTCCCGAGCCTTCTGTTCCCGATTTGCTAGTTCGCCTCGCTTAAATACAGCGACCGACGTCGCACCGCCCAATTCTGCGTCTCTACCCCACTCATCGACCTCAAGTGCCCGACCTACGCCGGAAATCTGCACTTCATAACCCCATTCGATGGCGGCGTTGTCACACCATTCCCGAAACTCGTCCACCGTCCACTCGAACTTGTGGTCGCTGTGCCTGAATATACGATCGGTGCGTTTTGATGGGTCAGGGTATCCTTGTCGCGCACTAGGCGGCGCTGTGGGTGCAGTGAAGCGTGCATTGAATGTGTAGGATGGGGTGGTGACAAGGAGGAGGCGGGGATGATAGACCCCAAGGAGAACAGGCGCGAAGGCAGGGAAGATATCGGGAGGCAAATGCTCGATCCTGCGAATGAATCGATCGTCAAACTTTCCCCGAGCGTGTCAGGATCTGAGAGGCGCTTACACTTCAGTGCTGACAATGCACTCAACATCTACGAACTCTTCGTTGATCACCTCCAACCCTCCTTTCCAGATTTTAGCCTCTAAGTCTTCCCATCTCAGGCCAACGTTGGTAAAGCACGACGCGTATTGATCGCTTCCCTCGTTGAGGTTTACTTCTGGTTGTGGCGGAGCTGTACCTTGAACCGCGAACTCCAGATCACTAGAGCATATGTCAAGTCCCATTATGTGTGTAGGGTGGATGCTCGGTATCTCATCATTATACATGGGAGACGGAGGTATCGGATCTGAAGAATCTGAGGCAGCCTGAGGAAGGGGTAGGAGATGAGGAGGCGGAGGAGAGAGCCAAGGTGCGGGTTGGCAAAGGACGGATAGGAGCTGCCCTTCACCACAACCGATATCCAAGAGCTGTGAATGGAAAAGCCGATTATTGATTTGATAAAGAATTTGACTCCGTACCCACTTTGGTTACTTTTTCCGCTCTCAAGACATCGAGAACCCATATGCGACGCTGTAGAAACAGTGGAGGGTAGAAAGTCACTTTTAGCTCTTCTGCATACTCATCCTGGATAGGTTCGAGCGCTGTGACCGTGCTCCTCATGATCGTAGTGAGCAAAAATGAACAGAGGTCAGACCAGGAAGCGTGTAATACATGATCATGAGGCTAACTGCCTCGAGGCTTCGTTTTAATACTTACATGTACACGTTCTTTTTGGCAATTGCTCGTTTAACTTTAAGATCGATAAGCATACTTCATTTACTACATTACATGATGTGTCGTTGTGTCGGCGGACATTCGCAGCATAACCTCGCCGACAACAATGTCATCGTAGGAAACCATTCGCTATCCATGCCATTGCATGATGTTAGCCTGCAACCAGAAAATACACCATCAGCTATCCAGCCACCACAGAAGTGGGTCCGTACAATGGCCGCATCAGATGAAAATCGGCCTTCTTACTCAGTCGAGCAACCTAAGGAGTGTCAGCTCTGGGTTATCGCAGTACTGTGGTTCTTTTCGCCACCAGCCACGGCGGTAGTATCGAGTTGCGCATTATGGGAATAAACTTCGCCAACCTATGATGGAAAATTTTTGGCATGAAGTCCAAGCATTGAATACCGTCCTCAACCCTTTTGAAGAGAGGAACTCCTGTGGGTACTGGTCCTCCTGGACAAGCCACCGATTCCTCAGAGCACAAGACCACAACAGTCGAAAAGACATACCGAGAAGGATGTTCCCAAAAACTGATGGATATCCTCTGGGACATATTTTTCTGATCGAAAGTCACTGGGGCAAGTTCTTTCAAAGAAACGCAAGGTAGGATGTTGGATCGTTCAAAATGAGTGCCACCTACGAAATATTGATCCAGGCACGCCCAAGTCGCCCACAAGGTACAGGGTTTGACCGCTACTTTGGACATGATGATTACTTTGGACACTTGCACTTTTTGAATTCCCACTGCCTTTCCT
>JABCKH010007703.1:0-43400 GCA_018851285.1 Lyophyllum semitale | reverse complement strand
TCTTTCTAATACTATCACTGTTCCTGTTTACGATCCCGCTTCCCATTTAGTGTCGGACCCCTTGGGTCCGCCTACACGTGTACATCTCTCCAAGTAGCCCCACACAAACGGACATCAATATTGGGAGTAAGAATCCCTCGCGCTGTATTCTGCGGAACAGCTTTGAGCGCACCGAAGAGGTCGCAGCTGATGGCCACCACCCGGTGATATCTGCAAGGGAAATCTGTTCGCCAAGAATGACGAGGTTGGCTGCCGAGCCATCGGGAAATGCGGCGGGACTTGCACCTGGCCCCGGGTTGTTTAAGATAGCATGATGCTTGGCACGGTGCTGAGGCTTGTTTGGGTTGAATCGGGCGCCTTCTGCAAGACATGCTAAGAAGGGGTAAAACATGTTCAGCTCGATGCGGTCAGTTTTTCCTGATTATAAGGAGAAGAGTTTTAGTGCCACTCTGCCTCTAAAAGTTGAACAAACTCACCGCGCCCGCAAGATGATTTATGACTAGCCAATGTTGTTTTTGGCATTCCTCGGAGCAATATAGCGCCTGTGGGTGCAGATGATCAGATATGAGTCGCAGATGTCGGCGTTCATAAGCCTACTTCTCCGCAAGAAAAGCACAACCGAAGTGGAGAGGATTCCGATGATTGCTTGCTGCATTGGAAACACTGGTCAATTGTCTCCAACGGAAGCTGTACCTTCTTCATTGCTTTCGGTGTCGGAGAAGGGTTTTAGTCAACGACGTTGAAATAAGGCAGCCTTGAGGAGGGCAAGGCAAAAAGATACCTAAATATTAAAATAATACCAAATAATACAACAGAAATCAGTCACGTCACGGTGACCAGACGCGTCGCTTACGTACTACATATGCCTTACCACTACACCAAGCCACATCGCACATGGCTCCTCACGACGATCTACTCCGGAGCATTTGCAGTTCAGAAGAGACTTTTGAGGAGGCACAGGCTGTTCTTCGCCTCGCTCAGCAGAAAACCGGACCAGGCTCTGGTCATGAACTTGGCCCTCACAGAACAGGTCTGCCAGCGATCTGTGCCTATATCGCGTCGAAAAGGTAAGTTCAAGAGATATCTTGTTGAAATACTCATAGCGAAATGATTTATCTAGGTTAAACAACACTGATGTGACGCAAAAGAATGCTCAAGTCGCGTCGTGCCTCAAGGCCACAGATTTTAATAAAGCCTTCCTTGTGGTTGAAAAGGCGATCGAGAATACCAGGAAGAAAAGAGGCCAAAAAGACATCCACGAAACACTTATCAGTGAATATGCGCCGACCCTCGATCGCCGACAACTAATAGACTGGATGGGCGCCGCGAAGCGGGCACTCATTCAAAGCGATAGTAAATTCAACACGGAGGATCCGAGTGAAGGACCAGACGTGGACTATGCCATTTTCTTCTGGACTTATAACGCCAGCACCGTAAGTCGCCAACTGATAACATCAGTTCACCAGCTAATTGCCCCACCGGTAGGGCAAGAATCTGATGACCCAACAAGAATTCGCTGCAGAACATCATATTTCTCTCAAAATTTTCACCAAGCTACTCAACAAGATTACCGGCTGCTGCTCCTGGGTCAAATCCCGCATCCAGAACGACGTGAAAGTAAAGCGCTCGCCCGCCAAATCCGTCTCTACCCCTCGCCGATCCCCAAAGAAACCCCCGCGCGTATTGCCTTCCAGAGATTCCCCTACGAAACGCAAAGTCGCAGAGCCACCGACCGAGCACGAGTCAGATGACGAAGCGCTGGATGCCGTCGTGTATGAGACGCCGAGCAAGAAGCGGAAGACAGACTCACCAACCAAGCCTACTCATGCAACTTCGCCCAGCAAGGCTATCTTTCCCCCAGTTGCTTCATCCTCCCGCGTTACTCTTGATACCCATGCTGACGGTGCGGATGCACTGCCTAACGCTATGGCCGGGCCCTCAACCCGCCCTCAACCCGACACGAGCTCGATGGTCATCGATGATGATACGAACGCTCCAGCTCTTCTGTCGCATCGGGAAGAGAGCGAAGATGCCCGCCAGCCGACGAGACGCCGCTTCCGCCCTGTATATCTCGACCACAAGCAGTGGTACGGAGTCGACAAGCGCGTCAGACGGATCTGGAAGCAGGCGGAGCGGCACAAACAGCACATGGTGGAGTTGTACGGACATCCGCTTGAGACCTTGCGGGCATAAAGGGGTGATGTGGGAATGCGGCATTTGCTCAGGAATCTTTTGGTATTCATGTCCGATTCATGTTGTATTTTATACCTGTATATGCAGGCTAGCATAGGTAACTAGTTTCAGGTCAAAGACCTGGTATTCTTCCTCGAAGTGACCATCTACTAGTGCTTTCACGCAACTGCGACGAATTCTGTACCTTCAAGCTTCAAGCTTCAATGGCTGTGTACAGAATGTGTATGTGATATCTGATTATGGATCTGATTATGTGTAGTACGGGCCCCGCTTGTTCCATTCGGGACCGCGTCACCGCCTGTCACCGCGGCCGGTAATCTAACATTTATCTGCGATTCGGTCAAGTGGCGACTCGCATACTGCCTTTCAAGTCAAAATGATTGACTTCCACAACTATCTTTGTAATAACTATCACGAAAACGGCCGATGTGAGCGGGCATCTAAAATACATTTATCATTACTGATCAGAAAGCAAATAGACAGAAGACTAAAAAAAAGCACGACAGAAAGGGTCATAGAGACCTCACCGGAAAGAAAAAATGGGTAGTACAAGGCCTCTAATATGGGCCAGGGGTGGTATCATCAAAGAAGGGTAGGATGTCATTCCAGGACGGGGAGTACAGAGGGAATATGGGGCGTCGAGGTATCGCGATTCTAATCAAAAGGTGCTAGCCCATATTTCGAGATCGACGTTCGACACGCGTGCCTGTTCTATCCAGATATCCTGCTAAAAATCATGGCCAAGCGCGTGAGTACACGGCGAACGGAAAGTGAAAGGGAGTAAAGGCAGCAACTCACAAGCAGATCCTTCGGTGTCTTCCTAGCATCCGGATCCTTCAACAAGCAGCTATCCACAAACTCCTCTGCCTCGCGCGGGAACCGGTTCTCGGGCGTCAGCCGCGGCGCGGGCTCATTCACAATATGCTGCAGCAGCTCCAGGATGCTCATCGTCATGCCCCCGCCCTGCAGGGAGACGCCCTTGCTCTTCCTCCTGTCCTTTTTCTGTGTCTTGATGCGGGGCTGAGGCCGCGATGAGATCACGACAGACCCAGGCCGCGCAGGGGAGAGTGTACCCTCGAAGTCGGAGAGGTCAGAGTCAGAATCCGACGACTCCGAGAAGGGGAAGCGCCCGAGGGCGAGCTCGATGAGAGAGATACCGAGCGACCAGACGTCAGATTTAACGGTGTATTGCGCGCCTTGTATGCGCTCGGGCTGGGTTTGTGTGTAAGGAAACGGGAAGTTGTGACGAGAGTGGCAGGCCATGGAGACTCACACTCATGTACGTTGATGTGCCCACGAAGGTGTCGGCGATGGAGTTAATCAGTTCGCCGGATACACCAAAGTCGCATATCTTGATTTCCCCGCGTGAGTTACATAAAATATTCGATGGTTTAATGTCTGTGTAAAATCACAGCCCGTTAGCGATGGGCTTCGGGCAAGTGGGAGCATCACGTGGAGTGGTGGTGGTAATGATGATGTATGTCGGGAGTCAGGACAACGGGACGTACCGCGATGAATGATACGATGGACGTCGTAGAGATAGGTCAGGCCCTCGAGCACAGCTAGAGCGACCTGCCCGACGACGTCAATGTCGATAGGCCCAATCTTCTTGTATATGCCGTCAAGCGAGCCCTTATCCATGAATTCCATGCAGATGCAGATGTTAGGGTCGGCCAGAAAGGCACCCCAGAATGAGATGATGTATTTGGACTTGCAGTCGTGCATGATTTGCAGCTCCCGCAGGATCTGCTTTCGTACAGACGGCTTTGCGTCGATGAGCACAATCTGACAGATGAGCATAATAAACATGAGAAAAGCATATGGAGATAGTAGGGCCAACGCACCTTCTTTGCCATGAGTGTCCCCGTTGGCGTGTGTTCAACTTTCTTGACGCTCCCGCCATTCCCCTGCCCCAGTTCATGCAAGTCTTTCAAGTCCTCGTTCCGCAGGTCAAACTTCATCTCCGCGTTCATGTCCAGATTTGCGAGGGTATTTGAGAGCGTCGCATGGTATGTGTTCCGCCGCATAGATGTTGTCGCCGTATGAGGTGCCGAGTTGGGCCCGTTGCTCACTACCAGGACGTTGGATGCCTCCTGCTCGATCGCCGAGACAGCCCCGCTATTAGACGGAATCTTCGGCGCCTTCAAGGTCATTGGTGGCGGCCGCTTCTTTCCGGGCGTCGACCCTGTTGCAGTAGGCGCCGGGCGTACAGCAACTGGCTCTGGCTCTGGTGGGGGTGGAGGCGGGGCTGTCGGCTTCGGTGGCGGGGCGAGCTGAAGAGCCTTGAAGTTTCGTTTCTTGCGGATGGGGGAGATGGGGGACAGGGCAGACATTGCGGGACGGGAAGAGGAACGAAGAAAACAAAGAGTGTGGCCGGTGCCAAAAAGGCAGTGGTTATCATATTTTATCGACGCGACCACGTGGGAATAACATCCGCCGAGTTTTTCGATCATCTTTCTCCCTCCAACTCTGATTTGCAGGGTCCCAGACCGGCTGTGCACTCCAAATACACCGTCATCCCCACTCAGCCCCATCTGCGCTGGCGATCAAGTCACAAGCTTGGTCCTCCCTGGTCCTCCTCCCTCTGGACGGTTGCCCAATCAAAGTCGATAATTCATGCCGCTTTTCCCTAGACCACGGTTGATCAAAAGATGTCTCGATGATCAGTTGTCCACCTCCGCCGGGCGATTTGAATAAAAGGCAGCTGTGTGCTGCTGTGTGCATGGTGGCAATTATCATGCAACACAAACCCAGAAGTTTGGTATTCGGATCCCACAGATACCTACCTCATGTCAGCTTCTTACAAGTTACAAGTGATTGTGCGGAATCTTTACCGCATATCAATTGGTCTAGCTCGAATCCTCACGTACAAAATCTTTATTCAAAACGGGGGGACGCTCGCCGAGGACGATAGATATGTTTAATTTTTGCTTGTGTTCCGACCACCAACAGTGCATAGGATGGCGTCGAATATCATGTATAGATACCTCCCGCATAATCCCAAATTAATAGCAAGACTCGCGCAGACTTTGATTACACCGCAGAAACCGCATGGAATGATGACAGGTTTCTCGCCCGCCGCCTTCGAAGTTTGATACGCCTCTCTAGCCGTATACGAGTCCTCTGCTGTCCAATGGCGTTTGCACAAATGCCGCATCTGCTTGGCGACATCCAAACAAACGCCAACTTGAAGATGGCAAGACGCCACGGTCGCCACCGGGCCTAATGCATGCCGAACAATCCATTGAGATCCGTTTCTAATAAAACCAAACTACCCTGTTATCGTTTAACTTGACGTTCAGGTGTGCGATGCTCCAAGCTGCGGGTTCTTGCTGCCTTTGCAACAGTCATCCATGCATTAAACATCTTGGTGAGGATTTTTACCGCTGTCCGGACTGGCAGGTACGTCTTGTATTATGACACTTGACGTATTTGGTCTATCTCATATCATCGCCAGGTAAATGAACAAGCTTGATGTCAACGCTGGACACGCAGAATTCGCAGGAGTGAATACATTCTTGTCACGAGTCGATGTCCGCGCCTTGGGCGATCGTGCAGTGACTTTGCAACTGTACACAGAACTCTCGTATGATCCTGGAAGTCGGTCCTCTGTGACGTACTATGCATATGAATTACCCCATCCCCGTCAACTCCGTGGATAGGGCCACTTGGCTCTGCCGTATCCACAGTCTCACGACGACGCCCCTTGCCCACCAGAATTGATTGATTCAACATTGTCAGAATCGTTGATCGGGAATGGGCTCAAACTGCTAAGCAGTCGGACGCCTTCGCCGCTCTTCTCTATCTTCTGGACGCAGGCCTTTACTACAGCGGATCAAATGAAAGAACACGTGCAGAGGACGGATTTGCGTCGATTCTCAAGGAACTGGGGTTGGCTGAAATATGTGTCTATAGGGCGTATTGCGCATTGCCCCACCCACTGTGTAGGAGGCGACTCGTGCGATACCGAATCTTTCCCCGCCTCACTTTATGGATCTCCTTCATGCTCTTCCACGCAATGAATGAATGTGGGCGCAGTGGCGGGAGGGTGCCTACTAAAGTACAAGGAGGACAAGAATATTGCAAAGTCTCATATAGACTCGGAGGGCAGGATCCGGAATGATGGCCCGCTGCCGTTGTTGACATGTACAGTGTACCTCCTGCCCCCGCAATGAAGTTTTACCATTGCCAGGGATGATTTTCCAGGCTACAAGGTCACTTAAATAACTTGTTACACTTTCATTACAAAGCTACACCTATTCCGTGTCGTGTCGTGTCGATGATAAGGAGTATATGAATACTAGGAAGGGTATCATTTTCGCGTCGGTAAGTCCATCAAATGAAGGAGAAAGGTTAAATAAATAAGTCATCACGGGAGGCACGGGCATCGTAAACACATTGATATTCGTGAGTCCGCCAAGGCAAAGAGAAAAAAGTTGTCGCGCCGAGCACATCAGGTAGCTTGCTTTCATTGCGTGTACTTCTCGCTCCCAGCTTTCCAACTTGCCTTGGGTTTATACTTTAGTGTTGGGTCTTCCATGCGCTGCTTCACAGTCTCATGGAAGTACGGGTTCGTATCATGGATCGTGCGACCCTTTCCAAGATTCATACTGACGACGAAGTCACCATCATTGCACACTCGACAGCGCGCATCGCAGACGCACCTAAACTGGCTATGCCAAACCCCATTTGCATCCTGCCACTGATAGGTTAGCGGAATGATCTCCAGCAACCACCATAGCACGTTCGCCTTGAGCTGGTCGTGAATCGGCTGTAGTGCACACCCCATATCTAGTGGTGCCTCCCCCGGCGCCACATCTGGAGGTTTGTTAGCGAACACTAGGTGTGGGATTGACGCCCGTTCCAGCGCGCGCTCGTCAAATAAGATCCCGCAGCGCGCCTTCTGCACCTCGCGCACCATCCACCGCAGGGTGATGTCCGCGAGGCTGTGCGTCTCGGCATCGGGGACCGCCCCGCCCCCGATATCTACGATACGGATCGCGACACTCGTGAGCAGAACATTTTTACTAGGAGCAGGGAAAAATGAAACCTACCGTCGTGACAGCCGCTGAACCATACCTCGAGCACGTCGGTATCCTCCCCTTCCTCCTCCACGGGATCGACGAAGTTACCCAACGGTCGCTTGAAAATCCGCGAGAGGATGCCGCCGCGCTTTATTACGGGGCTTGGGTTCTCCGGATCGCGGACAGTCCCTGTGTCGTCGGGAGAGGACCGGTGGTAGTTGTTGGGGCGGAATTTCGCTCGGTGCTGTCGAGATTTAAACACGGAGAGGTTAGTCGAGGAGGAATTCGGGGAGTGAGGATATTGTGTACCTCATCGAGCGCCAGGGCGTGCCGAAAAGTCTTGATCGCCGTGTTCGAGTTCGTGAACGGCAGGGTCCGGCCCATTAACACTCCCACACTCGCGACCGTGTCCCTGCAGTACCACCACGCGGTCAGGATGCCCACCTTCTGCACTGGAGCCAGCCCAAAAATATCTTACCAAACACCCACAAACTCCATTTTGACGTGTTGGCAGAATGTTTGCTTGAACCCCGCGCACAGCGCGAGGCCGTCCTTGTCTTCACGCTTGTACAACTTGTACGCGAACGGGACCTGCTGCTCGTTGTCTCTGGGGAGGAGGCCGACCTAAGCAAGGTAGAAAGACGCCATTGATACTCTAAGACGTGTCCTGTGTGCGGGGTCATGTTTAGAGGGTGGTGCATACCTTGTATAGCATCCCCGCCAGGGCCCTTCAATTGCAATGCATCAGCCACATACAGCCTGTCAAATGGACTGCCATTGATTCCGTACCGTGCAGTGTACGCTCCTCGCGAGAATCCTGCACAATACCTTCAGACACATCGTCTGGAAAAGGATACGGAGGACAGTCGGCGCACCGAAAATGCAAATCTTGTCCCCGATGCGATAGTTATTCATCAGGAATTCGTACCCCTCGATGATGTGCGCGTCGAGGTACCTGTCACGGGTCGACGCTATCCCTAGGATGTAGGAATGGGGGGCATAGACACTTACCACGCAAATGCCTCGTCCAAGAGCTTGGCGGCCCAAAGGAAGAAGGGTGATACGACGCCTGGGTTGAACCATGTTCCGACGCCGGGCTATACATTCACGTTTGCGTCTAGATGGGTGGAAAGAAGCAAGAGCGCAACCGAGCGTACCTGATAATAGCATAGTTGCTCGTTGAAGTCGTCTTTCTTCAGCAGAGCGAAGAACTTGACAATATTGGTGTTCTATCAGCCCGGTCAGCGATATCAGACAAAGCATGAAAGCAGAGCACTACCACAGACATTTGCGCCATATTCACCTGCGGTCCCGTCGAAACAGACGACCAGCGTCCTTCCAGATTTCGTTACCTCCCCAGTTTCAGCCATAAGTTAGCAGGTGGTTGTGGTGTGTGTGGGTATCAAATCATCACGTTCGTCACTATGCCTTATATATAAAACGCTTCCATACGCGATGTCCTTTCAATCACGGAGTGACCGTCGTCATATTCAGTGATACCGAATTCGAAGCCATTGGGTTCTGGCAGAATGTCAAGATCACGCGGTCAATACGCGTGAGTGAAAGAGGTTGATCTGTGATCGTCCAAATTCGCGTTACTGCGGTGCAGGGACTCCAAGGCAAATCCATGGATCCAGTATGGCAGTAAGAACCGGTGGCATGATGGAAGCCTGCTGCGGGGCGTCAAGCTTTGAAGGAAGGCACATGGGAGGCGAACTCGAAGTTGGACTCCATCCTGGGGTGTTTCTGCGCCGCGAGAACGTTTAGATCTCACACTGTGTGAGTTCCGAGTTATAGAAACAGGAATACAGGACGCGGGAAGGCAGAAGTCAATACGGTGTGTCACACTGACAACCAACAATAGAACTCGAACCAGTCCCAATTTGTAGTCGCAGACAGTTGGGTCAAGGATAGGATAGGATAGGAGAGTCTACGAGCACCGTTAACATTTGGAATTTTACCTTACTTTTTTTTAAAAACTAGGCCGTTCCTCACTCCTTGTCTGATACGATCAGCCAGAAATACTGCGATGAATTCCTTGTAAGTACTTATTTTACGTACTGGACAGTTGCTGAACCCGTGATACGATCAGCCAGAAATACTGCGATGAATTCCTTGTAAGTACTTATTTTACGTACTGGACAGTTGCTGAACCCGTATGAGATCCAAGTTTGCCATATTGTCACGATCAAAAGTCATGGGTATCGTCGACGAACTCAAGGGCAAGCCTGCCTAAGTGCATCAGATGATATTCGTGTATCACAACTCGAGCGAGTGTGTTACGGTAATGCAGAATGATCATGCTAATGGTGGTATCAGCTACAAATTATGCACATATCGACTACTCTACGGCGCATGCCCAGCCAGGCTCAACCCGGCCAAAGAAACAAAGGAGAATGAATAAGAGTGAGTACAGAGGGAGAACACATGCCAGTGGTAATACCTATCATCACAATTGAAAAGCAATCAAAGCGCCATCCCCGTATACGCATCGTTCTCATCCGCGTCCTCCTTCGGATGCGTCAAGTGCGCATCACCAGCTCCCTTCATATACTTGTCCTTTCCCACCTTCTTCTCCACCTTCACCTCCGCCACTTCAACCTTTCGCGTTACTGAACGATTCCCTAAACCCTCATCCAGTACAACATCCTCATGATCCTCCCACACCCCCGCAGGCGGCCGTCCATTCTGACTCGGGCGCGCCTCTCTTATCCGTGGCTTGGGTGTCGGCATCGCTGCAGTCGGCGTCGGCGGCCCCGCATACCCACCCGACGTCGTTTCCCCCGGCGCATACCCACCCGGTGTCGTCCCCCCCGGCGACGTCACATTGATCGCAGGTGCTGGCGCCTTGAAAGGCTGCGGCGTCAGCGGACCGCTGTTCAGGTTGTCGTACTCCTCTTCCTCGGGATACGCGACCTGCACTGGGGGTGGCGGGGGCTTGGTCTTGGGCGCGGGCTCGGGAGGAGGAGGAGGGACGGGTTTTGCCTCGGCTGATGGGGACTGCGCTACGGCGCTACCATCTTCTGATGGTCGCCGTGCCAGCGCGAACCTAGTGTTGAGGAAGGAGCCAATTCCGGCGCCCCAAGCTGCAAGGTTCTTGGACGGGCTTGCCAGGGATGGAAGAAGTGGAGCACCAGGTGTTGCAGCTCCTGCGGACTGTGTTGGTGTCGGTGTTGAGGGTGCACTAAAGTCTGAAGACATGCTTCGAGAGAGGAGCGAGAAAGGGCGCAAGGTACCGCCTGTTGTGGGAGGTGATGGTGCTGGACCGTCTGCACCATCTAGATCGGCCCTGGACACCTCCACAGGTGTGCTTGAACGTGAATTGCCGGTAGAGGTCACGTCGGAGCGCTGGGCCCACCGGTCGCGCACACCCTCGACCGCCTTGAAGAAGTTGGTCGAGCCGACTGATACAGCCCTTGTGACAGCTTCGCGGGCGGGCGCGAGCTGTTGCTCGAGCTTCAACTCTTGGATGCCTTCTTGAAGGCGGAGGCCGATGTCGGCAACGACGGAAGGTTTTTCGTTGCATGGGTGTCTATGGTGTGTCAGCGTCTGGAGCCACGAAAGATAGAAGAAGCACTTACCTAGGCTCAACAATATCGAAAATAAGTGGATCTGTTATCCGGTCCCAAACCTCATACGCATTCGTCTTCTTGAATTCGGATATCCATAAGGGATTGAAGTCTTCTATAGAGCTTGAATCTCCTCCTAAATCGTCATTAGCATCCTGCGTACACGTTTTCGGTGACAACGGACCTGATCCACCAGTTATCATGACGCCGCTTCCCTTTTCCTTCGAGACAAAATCCTGATACTTGACGGTTGACAGGGCAGCGGACACGTACTCCTCGAACTATAAATCGTCTCTTATTAAGTTCAATCGCCAAACCATAAGATCAAGGACGAACCTTAGTTCGCAAGTAATCATCGCTTCCTTTGAACCTGATACGTCTTCTTGAATCGGGACACACAGATCGACCAAGCAGAACAATAGACTACTTACTGCATGCTTTGCGTCGGATTTTGATCATCCCAACCCTCATTCACGTCCGTCACAATGTCGTCCATCCATTTGCGATCAGCTGCGGTCAGACCAGCTGAACGTTCCAGTTGCGGGTTGCGGAACTCGAAGGAGCCGGTCTCAATCTGCAAGTCGGGTCAGGTTAAGGCGGTTGCCTCTGGGTAAAAATGAAATAACATTACGTTGACGATCAGATCTATTTCCTTCTGGTGCGTGGTAATGGAGTTCGTGCTCCCGCAGAGCCAGCTGGTGGTTTCTTTCAGCACGTCAAGTTGCTGTAGGGGCAGGTAAGGCTGGAAAAAAGCGTCCTATGATCACAAACAGTCAATATCGTTGATCGCCGACGACTTTGACGGATGTCGCTCACCTTCCCGAAAATATCCAGAGGGAGACCCATATAGGCCATCATACTCTTGTGGTCAGATGTGCGGAGAGACGTTGGACGCGAGAGTGTTGGTGCCCGTGAGGCAAGCGGGGGAGAGCCGCAGTCGTCCAGCGCCTGCAAAAGACCTGGTTTCGGAATATAAATGTTAGAACAAAGAAACGCAGAAGAAACGCACCAGGTAATAGTGATACAAGGGAGTATTGATAAGTACATAACCGCTCCACGGGATGTCCAAAGAACATGATCTGTTGATACAAGGTCAGATTGCGATAGGACTTGGAATGGTGTTTCATTACCCTTTTCTGGAGCATCAATGCCTTTACCAGAACAAGTGTCCGCTGTCGGAAGACATGGACTAGTTCACGTCTGGAACGAGTCAGTAGGACTCATATAAACGTGAGGGTAGTTACATACAGACTTGTGCCTATGCATTCCATAACAGTCAACAGCGATCGAATCATTATTGCGAGCGACGTACCCATATACAGCCCGCTTTCCGTCAGTTGACTCCTTAATGAGAGTTCCAGTGAGCTGGCAAAATCATCGAGGATGCTTGCATCTGTGAAATCCCTGAAAAGGAGCTCAGCATGATGATTAGCTTGAGGTCATTGTAATACCTCTGGTTGAATAAAGCAGTTGTCACGACACCCAGTTTGGCTCTGGGAGTAATCATGAACATCCAGACGACAAAAAGACGCGTGGCGAACAGCGTCAAACCTTATTGGACCGAATACCGGCTTAGAAGCCAATACCACGACGGCTTTTTGGACGGTAGAACGAGTGACATCGGGACCTTTCACAAGGAGCGCCGAAGCTGCTATTTGTTGATTACATCTGGCGTTACCATCCACGTTAGATGTTAAGCTTGGGTAAAGGTAGCTGGTCTTACGATATCCCGAAAATGGTGGTCGGATTGGGACCAGGGAGGACTAGATGAAAATAGGAATAATCTTCGGTACTCTGTGATTTACATCAAAAAATAAGAACAGTTCCGTCATCGAAAGCTGAACGTACGAGGTGGGCACCATCTGGAAGCGCCAGAAATGGAAGAATCTTGGCCACCTCCTCGTTTTCAAATATCTCGCCCTGCGAGTATTCTATCCGGGGTCCGATCTGTCGCATTCGTGAGACGGCGACGGCATAGGCATAAGCATAAAAGTACCAGATGATTGAAGTCCACCAAAGCAACCCCGTGAATGATCGGGCCATTCGGGAGGTTTACCAGCAACGACTCTGGACGTTCCTTCCTTGAGGAACCAGAGGCGAAGGAAGAGGCAAAGGAAGAGACTGAAGCCCGATCATCCCTGTGCGGGAGAGACGGTGGATATGTTGGTAAGGGGTTAGCATCGAGATCCTTGGATTCGTCATAGACTGACGGTGCCGCAGAAGAATCGGGTGTCTCCCTGTGCTCGATGCTGCGGCTGAACATGCTATTACTGTCCGCTTCCGACCCAAATTCTGTGTCTACCGTATAGGTGTGTGATTCCCGTTTCGGAAACGATCCCGAGTCGCGAAAATTAGAGAGATCATTCAGCGCTGAGTGTCGGGGCGAATTGTTGGGTGATGAGAGGGATATAGAGCGCTGGGAGGCGGTATCTGCGTCGTCGTCGTCCGTGTCCAGGCTCAAAAATTGATGAATATCGTGCGTGGGTGCTGGAGACGGTTCTGGGAGGAACGAAGCCATAGCATAAGACTTTTGCAATTGGCCCACTTGAGCGCAGCACAGAGCTGTGTCACGCGACGTCGTCACAACCATAATCGGGTCTCCTCGCCAGGTCAGGGGGCAGGCATCCACCGGGCATCCGTTCTCTGCTCCAGCAATGATAGCTGCCCACCTATTGGTTGTCGTCTTCTTGCTGCTGGATGCACTCGCATCGCCTGTACAACAGGTTGTCCTATCCAGCGAGTCGAATCAAACAGAGATAACTGGATGGCTGGACCCTCGGCTAAATGGTGGACGTTTCCTGGATGTAATTCACTTCTGCCAATTTCTAATTGCCTTTTGGCTAACTATGTTCTAGTTCACTACGCCGACGCACGGGGAGCCGCTGAATGTCATCATTTCAGGACTCTCGGACCCATACATCCTCACCGACCACGGCCTGCATGAATACGCCAAGTAGGCCACACGCGCCTAATACAATCCATGTCTGATCTTCGTCAGGTCCATCGGATTTTCGGAAGAATGTCTGGGACTTCATTATGGCCAACTTCACGAAGCAGATCTCGGTGACGGTGACGGTCGTAAGACTCAACAATATCTTGCTCGACAAGATTATTTCCCTGTGTGGGGTACGTGTTGGGAGAGCCTCGCAGGCGCGTTGTTATGTTTTACTCATCACATTGTTATTTACGTGGAGATGTGCGAACAGGAGGTAATCATTTCAGAGCATGGAAACAGAATGGAACACAGGCCAACTCTGGCGCATGGTTCCTAGGGTAAGATTATAACATTGCCATACCCTGAACTGACGTAGAACCTATCTCTCGCAGTGTTTCCAAGGAAGAGGTAATTACACGATTCGTCGACACATGCGTTTCGATACTCAAGGACGTTCTATCACAGAACTCAAGGAAACATCACAAGATTGTCCCGAACGGCTACAACTTGGGTACGTATATTCGATTCTCGCTTTTTCTTGATACAGGAGATGAAACTTGGTCTAGGACGCGATTGGCTCGTAGACCACGCTACCCCTGGAAGCAGGTGGAAGGGAAAATGGTGGAAGGCTGATGTAGAGTGGCGGACCGACCTCCTTATTCCAGGAAACGAAGGTTTGAATGCCGCTGTAATATCCCTAGTGATCTAATCACGCACTCTAGGTGTCAATCATGGCATTGCCCAGGACGGACGAGTGGCCATCCTAACAGTCCATCGCCAGTGATACCCCCTCATCCCCGACCTCGGACGCGTATGCGGACGACATGGACGACCAATATTCCCTCATAGACACAGGATATCAGGATCCAAGTTATTTTTCACTATGTACTTATGCAACTTTCTCAGACAAGACTTAGACTCTGTATCTTTCGTAGCTTCTCGTCCCGATTGCTCTGCCCCTCACAATTGTATCATACCTACTGTACTGGTTTACAGACACTCAATTACTACTATATGAAGTATAACTTAGAACTGATTCATGAGTGCCATCAAGCTGCAGACGATCATTCCGTCACATCAACTTCATAGGCAATCACCGCAAATAATAGTCATGATCATTGTCTGGCGATGCTTCTTCTAGAGCGACGGTCCGTCGGCTCATACGAGCATGGCCATCTGACAATACATTTGTTCCCGCTGCGCTCCACGCGCACGTTGCAGCGGACCGTACGCATACTCCCGGGGTTTATGCGACATGGCGTTCATCTTTGGACCTCATGGTACCATTACTGACTCGCCAACAAAAAGCTAGTATGTGCCTCTCCGCTCTCTACTCGCTCTGACCTAGATAGAAGCGAGAATGCGTCTCTTACCTGTCCTCACCTCACTCACGAGCCTCCTCGCCTGCTGCTTAGCCGCACCAAAAGTCACACTCACCTCCAACTCCCTGCTCGACGCGAACGGCGTCTTCTTCATCTCGTACGACGGCGTCGTCAACGTCAACTCCTTCCAGCTCTCCGGCGTGCTCACCCACTCCAACTATCAGTTTGCTGCCTGGTACACTTCCTCGCGGGCGGCTGTTCTTGCGCGCCGTCAGCTCCCCTCCGGCGCCTGGTCGACGCTGCAGCTGCCCCATACGCTCTCGGCCAACGACTCACACAACGTTATTGCCGTGAGCGTGTCGCCTGCTGATGGAAAGATTCATGTGGCGATGGACTGTCATAGTTCGACGCTGTATTATACGAGCTCGGAGGCGGGGTTGGCTACGAGTGGCGCGAGCTGGGTTGCTAGCCGGTTCGCTGCCATCACCACGACGTTGGCGGGGCTGAACATCGGAACGTACGTGTTTAGTAGTATGTCGTAGTCCAGTGAGCGAGTAATGGCTTATCGCTCTACCGTTTAGAACGGTCACATACCCCCAATTTGTTGTCACCCCCGACAACCTCCTGCAATTCGTCTACCGCTCCGGCGTATCTGGCAACGGCGCCACACAGCTTGCAGAGTACAGCGGCGGAATATGGTCAAACGTTGGATCCTGGGCTTCCGCTTCAGGAACGTACACATCGACTAACGGTGTCCAAAGCACCGCACGCAACCTCTACATCCACGGCTTCACGTACAGGTCCAACCGTTTGCATATTACAGGGACGTGGAGAGAACAAACCGGCGGCGTTTCGTGCAGTAGTGGAGGACTGACCAACCATGATACGACCTATATCTACTCGGACGACAAGGGTAGGCTCAAATCATGTCCTTTGCGCTACGCATATGATGAAGGCTGAATATGCCTCACACAGGTCGTACATGGAAGAATAGTGCAGGTTCTTCTATTGGAACTTCCGGTTCTAGTCCAGTCAACGTCAATACTGCAGGAATAATCGTCGATTCACTAAACGCCGATCATGGCTTGATGAACCAAGAATCCCAAACCGTCGATTCCGGGGGACAGATTCACACCATCATCTCTTATGTACCAGGTACGTCCTCTGCGTCTCTCCGAGCGTCACATCCAGGCCAACCCCTAGCCTCCAAGGTCGCTTTACCCAATGTGTGACGAGCTATCAAAACGACCGTATCGCCTATGCACGGCCCTTCCACCTCTACCGCTCCTCTAGCGGTACATTCACTAAAGTCGAGATCCCCTTCGCAATCAACTCCGTAGGGCGCTCTCAAATTGTCATGGACAGTGCGGACAACGTCTATATCGTGTTGCCATACGTCCGCGTAGTTACTGCGAGCAAGTCGTCAGGTTGGACGGACTGGACGCTAGTGTACGATGGTGTGGCGGCGGGCTTGAATGTGTTTGGTGAGGTTACGGTTGATCGCGCTAGGGTGGCGAGTGGTGTGTTGTCGGTGCTTTATCAGGTTAAGAGCACGGGGACGACGCCCTCCGCAGTGCAGGTGGTTGATTTTAATTTGAATACGTAGATGCACTTGTCATCTTAGATATTCTTAATTCAAGCTCTTCTGCGGTTTTTTTTTTACTTTATGCCGAAATCTAATCTAATCATCCTATCTACCTGGCAATACAACAACAGTCAGGACTGCCAAATTTGCCAAATTCCAATGGATATTTACAAACGCCCACAAACGCCCACTGACCAGCAGCAGCACGCGAACCTCTCCCGGCTTGATCGATCCGAATTTATCGATCTTTGACCTCAAACACCTCGATGACTCCCCAAGTGGAATCAAGCAAGCCTACCGGCGGCAACACGGACCACCAGACGCAGCGACACAGAACCTCCAACCCGTACGAGTCCCAGTTCGGTTATTCCAGAGCAGTTCGCCGCGGCCCCTTCATCTTCGTCTCCGGCACCACCTCCATCGACACCGCAACAGGCACCACCCTCCACCCGGAGTCCGCGTACCACCAGGCGCTGAAGATATTCTCCGAGATCGTGCTCGCGGTTGAGGCGCTGGGCGGAACGCGTAATGACGTGATGCGTGTAAGGATGTTCGTCACTGCGGATGAGGATAGCGGCGATGTCGGGCGCGCATTGAAGGAGGCGTTCGGCGAGGTTGGGCCCGCGGCGACGATGATTCTTGGCGCGAAGTTTATACGTCCCGAGATGAGAGTGGAAATCGAGGCGGACGCGCTGGTGCTATGGTTGGTTTACCTGCGTTGTTTTTGAGCGCATCCTGCTGACCTTTACTTGATAGATAAAGCATAAATGCAAGGGGTCCTAGATGCAATCCATAACTGGCATTTTTTGGCCCTTGGGAACTCCCTCTGCAAGCAACTTTCCGAGCTTTACAGTCATTACAATATGGGAACCATCTGCGCAATCTCTCTGTCTCTACTGTGTGATGTCTCTCTCGACTGATAAAGATCGTTTCGAGTCACATCAAAGAGGCCTGCGATGATCCATGGGTCACAAGGACCTGCTGCGGGATCGTCGACTGTTGCGGTTTATGCGGTTTAAAAGCCCACCCTTCAGAACTATTCCACCTATGTATCGATGGACGGAACGGCCGCCTCCGAAGGTTTCGTTACGATCCCTGCCTTGCAATCTCACACTGCAACAGTGATCTTTACTCACGTACGCCAATAAATAAATAAATAACCCAACAATCAGAATCAACCGGTACTAAAATTCTTGCAGGGATACAGGCAGTCGAATCTGACATGGAAGGCGTTAGTCGCTGAATCCTTTGCACCTGAGTTTCCCCAAGTTCAATGGATCTTTCCCCAAGCGTAAGCTACCCAACCATGTCCTGGAAATTCTCTGAATGGATATGAACAGATCGAAGCACATTACAACATATCATCCAGAAGGAGCCTTTCCCAGCTGGTTTGACATAGCAGAATTACCGCCCCGCCCGGATGAATACGATGAGGAGGCCATCGCCAAGTCGATCGCTGCCCTGGAAGAGCTCATACAGTCGCAGGTCAATGTGGGTATCGACCCCCAGCGCATTGTGCTGGCTGGCTTCAGTCAAGGTGCTGCACTAAGCCTGATGGTCGCACTCACGACTACACATCGTTTGGGCGGGGTTGTAAGCTTGTCAGGATGGATACCCCCTCGTGCTAGGCCGGTCAGTTCACTTCCATCTGCCCTCCCAACCCCTGGTAGATTGAAACTTTGAATCAGATGATGCAGCCAACTAACACATTCCCTCTCATCTGGTGCCACGGAACTGCAGACGAGGAAATACCAATTTCATTGGCGGAAGATGGGATTGCATTCCTCCGTGAGCGGATTGGGCATGATGAATCGCAGCTGCGACTTGCCGTGTATGACGGCCTGGAACACGAGACTAATGAAACGGAGCTGAAAGATGTTGCCCTTTGGCTGCACATAGTTATTCGGTAGGTTGGAAAATACCCTAGAGACTTTCATTCTCACATCTCACTCCCTGAAAATTCATTTCTTGATATCAATGGGCATATTCAAACAGCATGTCGGTGTATGGACTCGGATCTACTCAGATACTATAAGTAACGGAATGGCAGCCCCATTAGGTTTGCACGGAGCACCATGAAGATGACGCCAGGCTCCGGTGTGAGACGGGCGGTCTAGTGTCGTCGTTAACGTGTTGGACCTCAAAGAGCCCCTTGAACGCATTTATACTTGTCCCCAAATCATGCCCATCGGCCGGAGTCTCCTCTTTGACTCCAGTACTCAAACCTCCGATAGAACCTCCGACTCCTGATCGAGGGACGCCATCAGGCAGCGGAGGTCAAACATACTGGCGCGCTACGTGAGTGGTAATATCAAGAATGAAAGAAAATGGATTTGAACTGGCTGACGTACTGGGTAGCGATATGCTATTTGAACTGCCCAAGGGAGGGGATCGGTGTCAGTGATGCCCGTTTCATCTGAAATGAGCATAACAATCCGGCGCAGTTCCGCGGCCCGTTCGACGTTGTTGAGGCCGTGCAAGACGTTCAAGCTGACGGCGGGTGAGAAAGCGGACGGAAACGCTACTATATTTATACGCACTAGACTCAGTCATTGCTAACGGCGGTCATTAGCTGAGCGATCAGGCGATCCAGGTCGAAGGGAGGCTACATGCTTGTCAGTAGGATGGTCATCGGATATTGACCCCAAAACCATCTTACGGAATCGCCGAGCGACTGCATAAACGATTAGTTAGTTAAGTCATTCGTTTGAACCGACATGTAATGAACTTGCCATAATTGGACAACTCTTCAGAGACGAGCAATAAGTTACAGTGTTGGCCGTGGACGGTGTGAGATACGCACCAGAGTGGAAGAGAGAACGGGGTGGGAGAGGTAACGAAAGGAGATTATTTTGTCGCGTATTTATAGGGATGCGAGGGATGTCACCAAGTCTCAGATGCAGAACCGTTCGGGGAGCGCGGGGACAATGAGGCGCCAGATCGACGGCCAATGTCACTTCAATGTGGAGCAAATGCTACTTTCGACTATGTCGTTTCGGGGACCGCGGAGAAGCGACCAGAGTAAATTCCCTGTCGACCTACGATGATATTCAACATGGAGTAAGGCGGACGGCCAGCAGCAAATATCATGTCCCAACGTTAACCAATGAACAATGGGTGAAGGGCAGCACTATGGTTGCATGGATAACTGACCTTTAACTAGTCAGAGTAGCGGAACGAAGCGATGATACACAATGTAACAACAATGTTGTACAGTATATAACCATGGTACACGCAACCGTTTTATAGATAACTTACGGATTTATACTAGCAACAGCGTCTGCGTCTACGTTGACTAGTGCACGATTGCGCGCTCGCCCTTCACCGTGTCCCCGCTGTCTCCCTCTCCCTCACGGAGCATCAATACGCTCAAACCAGCGAAAGTAAAAATGACGACGCTGGTGTAGACAGGGACGGAGCGGTCTATCATCAGGAGGGTTCCGCCAAGCATCGGGGCAATCATGCCACCTCTGAAGAAAGATATTGAGTCACGGATAGCCGAAGAGGGGAAAGAGTCAGCTTACATTCGCGAAAGGGCAGAGGCGATCCCACACGCCGTTCCTCGCACTAAGAAATGCCCGGCGTCAGCTCCTCGTGATGTATAAATCAGTGGTAAAAATATGCCTACCTTTCGTCCCAAAAATCTCTGGGGTCCACCCGTACAAGACGGCCCACATGGCCTGTAGAACAAATTGTGCATGAGTTGGCAGCTTACGCTCGCGTGACAGTAAGAACTCACTGTCGCACTCAGACTGATCCCCACCGTACTCGCCCTCACAGCCCACGAAGACTCTACCAGCACGAACACCACACAGAAAAACGCCGTTATGAACGTGCTCCCCGCTAACGACCACCTCCGGCCCACCGGCGACTCTATCAAATACGCACCGATCTGCCGAATGGAACGTCAGTCTCTTACAGCAGGTCAAAGTCAGCTAAGGGGGAACTTACGATGGCCCCAGGACACCCCCCAATCGTGAAAATGACCACATCCCAGAGGGACTCTTCTAATGTTTTCGTCTCTGCAACAACCACGCTCTTCCCCGGGTCCAACCGCGTCTCGAGCAGTTTTGGGAGGTACACATTGAACATGGTATATCCTACATTTCACCGAATTGCTATCAGCACCATTTCACGCCACCGACAAGGGACAGGGCATACCGAGAGACATCGTGAACCACACCGCCCACACAAACAGCGTCGTGTGCAGCCACTCGGGCGATAGAACCATCATCACGCGATCCCACCAAGCCCACATTGGCTTCCTCACCCACCGTGGTAGCGCCTTACACAATTTCTTCTCATACACAGAGGAGGCCCGGCGCGACGAGGCACCCGAGAGGCCCCGGCGACGGCTTGACAGCGATGGAGCCAGCCGCGGCGCGCGGGGCGGAGGGGAAAGTGGGGGAGGGACAGGCGATGTGCTTTTGCCGTCCGTCGCCGGGGCGATCTGATCTGCGAGCGTGTCAAGTCCGGGGAAGGCGGAGACGTGTTCTTCAGCGGGGGTGGTGAAGGTGTGGCTGTCGAGTGAGGTGGGCGAGGCGTCGGTCGAGCTGTACTGGGTGACGAGCGCGGAGCGGCCAGTCGTCGGCGTGGGTGCGGCGAGCGCTGTCGTGTTGGGCGGGAGCGAAATGTAGGGTTCGCCATCGACGTCCCCGGCGCTGAAGATCGTGGCGGAGGTCGGGCGGGGGCGCTGTTCGTGCGGTTTGTAGTTGGGGCGCGGGATAGGGAAGCGTGGGGCTTCGGAGGCGGGGGAGGGGACAACGGGTTTGTGGTGGTCCTCGACGTCTTCGATCTCGAGGGAGAGGTCGGAGCCGTTGAAGCGGGATATCAGCTGGAGGGACTCGATGGCCTCCAGTGGCCGGCCGGCGTGGACAAGGTAGCGTGGGGACTCGTGCAAGCGAAAGAAAAAGATGCGTGCAAGGAACATTGTGAGGGTCTGGGCGCCGCGTTTGGTTATGTCGCGTATAAAAGGAGGGTCGAACGCACTATGAGCCCTAGGGCAATGAGAAGATATCTCCATCCCTGGTTCTCGGTATCTACGTTGCAGGGTTGCTTGGGAGGACATGAATATTTGGGTATGACCATGAGAGCAACGACTGCTGCAAGAACTGCGCCGACCGAGAAGAAAACGGACAAGGCAGTAACAAGGTATTGCTTGGACTTGGGCATATGTTCTAGTAGTAGTGTCCCATCTGTCGGCATTGAACCCTAGAAATATCGTGAATAACAGCCGGAGAGGCTTCCAGAAAGTACATACTCCGACAGCACTTCCGAGGAAAAATAACAGGATGCATAGCGTAAGAAACGAGTTGGCGAAGGAGGCAAGGAGGCCGAAGAGGGCTGTGAAGCATAGTGTTGCGTTGAAGGCTGTACTGCGTCCCATTATGTCGGAACCTGTATGTGAGAATTAGCCACTCTGGATACAAGACAGGGGCTCCACACGCACAGGTACCCCAGCCTATTGCTCCAAACATCATGCCTGCAAACATTGACGACGATACACTGCCAATGTAACCGTCCGGTACTGCATATAATGTTTAGTGTGATGCCCTGTCTCGACCAGGCGACAAACCATCATAGTGCTGTTGCACTCGAGGAAGGATTATCGCCACGGCTTGTATCCACATCTATGGCAACGTCAAGGACACGCATGAAGCATGGTGGGTATACGTACATTATCAGCCATCCAACCTGCGCACATTTCGACAAGTTTCAGCTCGACGTCTCATACGGTTCTCCGATACTTACCAAATCCACATAACGACAGTAAAGTCCATTGGTAGCTCCCCATACCAATGCGATCTATCGTTTTATCGAGCTGCACCTGTGTCAGGGAGCTTCCCTCGATGGTACAACTGGTAAGCATACCGGCGTGCGCCCGTCATGTGCTTCGTCTCGCATGAGACTCTGCTGTTCAACGTCCGCATCGTCCCCGTCGTCGTCAGGGAAGTAGTTCGACATTGTGCTGTCGGTCCAGAAGCCAGAAGCGCGGGGGGTGAGAGACGCCATATGGCATCAGTCAGCGAGTCTTATAAGTAGTTTCGGCGTTCGTATGTAATCGCGCAATTGGTGGAGCGGGCTCTTCCATAACAATACCCCCAATTAGGCAACCAAACTCGCTTCGCCGCTCCTCGCCGGCTCCGGCATCATACATGTTGTCAACTATGGCAGTACTCGTTCACCCTCATTTTCAAAACGGGGACCCATTCTATCCTCTGCGAAGATGGTAGAAAATATTCCTCGACAAAAACGACACGTGTCTAATTTTTGCTGATTTTTGGGGGTCGTGACGTCGGGATTTCGATCACACCCGGCGAAACCAGCAAAATGTTTTTACCTCTACATTCACCAACGCCATTATCATCATTAGCCAGGACCAAGTTGAAGGAGCTGTGGTCATCGTGCGTTGCGGTTAGCCGGCACCGAACTTTGTGACTTTTGTCACCCGATAGTCAGCAGCCTGTGACCCACCGCGTACAATATTTGACTCAGGACAAGTTCTCCTCGAATTTTATGGCATCCATTTCAGAGAACGACCCGTTTGCCGAGCAAGACAGCGAGGATGATTTTGACTGGGAAGAAGTAGAAGTCCCCGAACACGAACAGCCACGAGAACATCTTGAAATCACTATCCAAGCCGCGGGTACACGTTCAAAGAAAGATACAGCTGCCAGCAAGTCTGTTCTGGCCTTTCCTCAGCTCCTTAGTTGTGCGTTTACCTTCTCATGATCCAGGTTCAAAGGAGTATCGCACGCTGAACGCCTCAAACGAATCGAATGTCATAAGGTGCATACCGTCCTGCTGCTTGGGAATGCATGGGTTCGCAATCAATGGATAAATGATCCTCTTCTGCATGTACGTTCCTTTAACGCTCATTGGGGACTAAGACTAAACTTAAGATTCAGGCTCGTCTGCTCTCCCTGACGCCTTTGCCACTACAGAATGCTTTTGCCATGATCCACAAGTCCAGAGTGCCAGACCAGCACCAACGAGGTCGGATGTTCGAAGCTGCCATCACCAACCTCGCAGAATGGTGGTCGTCAACATATTTCGAACTTACTCTGGACGGCCATATTCGCAACCGGACGTACGACGAAGTTCAAGCTATACTTGCGAAGCTCGGCCCGCCTTCAGCAGACCCGAATGCTGTGGTCGATATCGAGGACATCGAGGACATACTTGAGGGAGAGCCCGAGATCATACGCAGTCCCAAAAGTCTCATGAAACATGCCCTGATGCAAAGCGGGTCGAGAGATCTTAGTGCCCAACTGTTCACAGCGTTGTGTCGCGCCTTGGGTATACCCGCTCGCCTGGTGGTGAGCTTGCAAAGTGTACCATGGCAAACGAGCGTCGGCAAACCAAAGCCAACGTATACCAGGAAGCCGAAAGGGAGCAAGGGGAAGGGGAAAGCCAAGGAGACTGAGGGTGATGTGGAGGAGAATGGGGACTTGGGTTCGGAAGATGTCAACAATTCAGCATCCACCTCGAGGGCTGCGTCTGAGGCGCCGGACAAGGGAAAGGGAAATGCTTTTCTAGGCGAAGGGCAACGCCTTGACGGAGCGCCGATTCCCAAAAGCGAGAAAGCTAAAGGAAAGGAAAAGGAAAAGCCGATCATCACGCTCCGCAAAGCAAAGAGCAAAGGAAACGTCCTCGGAAGTACTCCTGGACCGTCTCGTGCCAGTTCAAGCCGACTAGGTAAGCCATTCGATCCTTATCGTACATATCCAATTTACGAAATTATCCCGCTCCTACTCAGCTTCTCCGCACCCCACAGCTACCCCGCCCGTCTTCTGGACTGAAGTCTTCTCGCGCCCCGACGCCCGGTGGATCCCTGTGGACCCCATCCGCTGCATCGTCAACAAGCGCAAGGTCTTCGACCCCACACCCACCACCTCGGCGCCCGCACCCGCCGGTCACTCCGCTCTTTTCCCCCAAGTGTATGCCGCCGCGCTGAACCGCCGGCCGGCCACTGCCACTGCGAGTCCGCGGTCCGTGCGGCAGGAGAACAGAATGGTATACGTGCTGGCGTTCGAGGAGGACGGGTATGCGCGCGATGTGACGCGGCGCTATGCGAAGGAATTTAGTGCCAAGATCGCGAAGGTGCAGGGAGGGAGCAGTACGATTGGGGGCGGGGGGAAGGCGAGACAGGCGTGGTGGGAGAGGGTGGTGGGGTTTGTGACCCGGCCTTATAAATTGGTATGCAATTACTCTCGTCCTCGCAAGATTATGGTGCTGAATGGGCCTTTTTAATGATCTCTAGCATCGAGACGACGTTGAGGATGAAGAGCTCGAGGCAGCGCAGATGATGGAGGGAATGCCGACGACGATCTCAGGTTTCAAAGATCATCCACTGTCTGTATTCCTCTTTTCTGCATAATTGCAACATCTTCCTAAACAATCGATCGATAAACAGGTACGTCCTCACGCGGCACCTCAAGCAGAACCAAGTCATCCATCCACCGCCTCCAGATACGCCCGAGCTTGGAAAATTCCGGGGCGAGTCCGTATACCCGCGGTCAGCTGTCGTCTCTCTGAAGACCGCTGAGAACTGGATGCGCAGCGAGGGGCGGACAGTGCAGGAGGGCCAACAGGCGCTCAAAATGGTCAAGGTCCGTACGGGCACGATTGGCAGGATGCGTGAGCTCGAGGTGTTGAAGGATGGACTTAGGGAGGCTGGAGACCCTGGCGCGAGTGTCGAGGAGGCAATGCAGGGCTTGTATGCCAGGAGCCAGACGGAACTGTATAAGCCCGACCCAGTGGTCAACGTAAGTGCTCTTCCTACAGCAGACTCTCACTTTCTAATGAAGTTCTGTGATATGGTCGAATTCTTCTTATTCTATTTCTGTGCGGATCTTCAGGGTAAAGTTCCGAAGAACAACTTTGGGAACATCGATCTGTATGTTCCTTCGATGCTTCCACATGGAGCTATTCATGTGCCTTGTGAGTATTCCATGCCCGCTGCTTTCCTTGTTCCTGATTAATGACATTCTGACAGTCAAGGGTGTGGCCAAAATAGCTAGAAAACTGGGTTTCGATTTTGCCGAAGCTGTGGTGCGTGGTTACTTTATCGTTGCAGACGCCGTTTCTCAGGATCCACTAGACAGGCTTCGAGTTCAAGAAACGCCGAGCGTTTCCCGTAATTGAGGGTGTAGTGGTCGCTCAAGAAAACGAGGCAGCTCTGCTGGAGGTACGTCGATCCACCCTGACAAAAAGTCGGCTATTTCTAAACATCGATCGCTCCTCTAGGCGTACTGGGAAGCTGAACAAGATGCGGAAGAAAAGGCTCGAGCCAAACGAGAGGAGCGCGTGATAAAGCAATGGACGCGGCTAGTCCAGGGCCTCCGTATTCGCCAGCGCCTTCAAGCACAATATGCAACGAAGCCGAACGGGGAACAACGGTCCCAGGATGAAGCTTCCAAAGAAGGACATGACACTGAAGACGGCCATTTGGGATCTTCCAAAGTCTGTCATTTTCATCGTGGTTCTATCTTTTTTTAATGATGTGCTGACGCTCTGTTAGGCCACAAATCAGCACGATATTGTTGTTACAATGTCGCATCCCGGGGTGGGTGCGGGTGGTGGCTTTCTGGTCGGCGCTGACGATGTGGTCGAGCCGTTCCATCTGCCGAAGTACAAATATCAACCATCTGCCGGATCGTCGCTGGCTCCAATGGGTGCTTCGATTTCCCATGCTGACATAGATGTCCCCATGGGCTCGGAGTTGGGCCTTGGGCCAAGCACGGCGCTACAGACGATCACATATCACCTGGAGACCATGGACGTTGACTCGGACGTTGAACTGGAAGAGGTCCCTATCACCCGACCTCAATCCGCCGACCAGAGCGAGCCCAACTTTGGCCCTATGACGATGCGAGAACTCGCTGAAGATTCTGAAAGACAACGGCATCGTCGTGACGAGGATGCTGGAAGTGACAGCGATGGCGTCAACAATATCGCGATTGATACATATCGACCTTCGCCCGAACCCACCAGAGACCGAGAGGCCGACCAGTCCGGGGTGCCTGGGATAAAGGTAACGCCCCGGCCACGGCGGGTGAACCTAAAAATGTCAGGAAACATAGCCGCCACTCCGAGTCCTGCTGCCGCCACCCCAACATCGACGACGAAGCAGCAGCAGCAGAATGGCAAACCAACTCCACGCGCTACGCCTGTTCGCCGTGCCTCAACTCGAGCAAAGTCCAAGAAGAGAGTTAGGAATGACGACTCGGCCGGCGAGATCAGTGCTCATGAGGAACCGTCCGAACCGTCGCCGAAGAAACGTGCTAGCCGCTCGACAACAATGGCCACTCCGACGCCGTCGACACGAACTTTGAGGCCGCGTGCGTCCAAGACATCTGCTCAGCTGAAGGAGGCAGAAGAACAAGAGGCGGCGTATCGACGCGCCACCGGGCGTTAGATGGATTTTTCTGCTACAATACGACATTCTACCTTATCCACATACATATATATACCCCCTATCAGCGCGACTACCCTGCAAGTAATAATTTTTGACAGCAGTCACCAAGTATTAAATTAAGTCTCAGGCTCAGGAGCCGGGGTGATAGCAGCAGTTGAAGGTTCTGTCTCCGCACGCGGTTCAAACGGTTGAAGTGATGCAAAGGTAAGGTACGACGTGTGGCCCCGCACTTCACTCATAACCTTAGAGACGCTGATCTTTTGGGGCGAGATCGGGACAGAGCCGGGACCTGGTGGCGCGCTGGCTGGTATCAGCATCGCAGCTTCGTCCTCCTCACAACGATCGAAATCCATCGCTGGCTTCATCTCTGTATCAAGAAGAACATAGTCCTCCTCGTCGGTTTTAATCCTCTTGCTGCCTCCTGCGGCGATTTCAGCATCTCCTTGTTCTGGCTGATCTTTTGGGCTTGTGCCATCGTCCCTTTTTCGCTTGCTGGCGTTCTGCTGCCTACCCGCAGCGATCTGCTTCAACCTCTTGTCCTCACGCTTCCGTTCTGCTTGCTTGAGCTTCTCGCCGATTTCGCCGATAGGCAGGGGAGCAGGGACGTGGGCTACGTCGATCGGCCGCAAGAGGGTCTCGTACATTGTGATATCTGCTTGCCATTCAAGGTTGGGTGTGGAATAGGTTATGATCTCCCATTTGAGGCAGGTGCGATGACACGGACCTGTGAAGCCTGCATCATTCAATGCGCTGACAGTTCGTAGAACCTGCTCCATGCATGGACTGAAGCAACATATTCGGGTGGTGCGATCCTTCTGTAAACCACGGGGAAGGATTAGGGAATGTGAAAGAGACAAGACGGCAAGTGGGATTGTTCGCGGCCTTGGGAAAACACGTACCCTTAATGCTTGCTTGGCGTGCTCGACAGCCTCCCACGGCGCGGGCAAGTCAAGAAATACTGCGGAGAGACTGCTTGGCCGCCAAGAAATCGCAGTAAAAAAATGGTAGATTTACCTGAGTCGACGGTGTCCGTGACGGTGAATCCATCTTTGCAGACGTTCCTGTGCGTCAACGTCACAATATCGTTCATCCCGTGACGCGTGAATTCTTCTCTAAAATTTGTTGCCAGTTCAGATGACGGCGAGAGTACAGGGCTATCCGATTATGACTTGCCTTGCTTTGGAAGCCCTTACCTCGTGGAACTCATATGACCAGAGGTGCCCTGTGGAACCGATTGTCCGGGCTACAGAATGTGAGAACGATCCAGATCCAGTACCTTTGTTCCACACCAAGAAGTCTAAGAAGCCTAGTAATTATGGGGAGGTGTCGGCTTTCACGCACCTGTGGTTGGTTGTTTGTTCAGCACGGGGGGCATGTAGACATATGATGACAACTTGAACGGAAAAAAAAAAGGTTCATGACTGAGATTGATGGAGAACGATTCATTGCATGACCTCGTGATGCCATGAAGGGAGAACGAGATGGGATTGGAAACAAAATAACACACACCTGCTTCTATGACACGACTGCCGGGTTTGATGTTGAGGTGAGAGGCGATGAACGCAATGTCTGCCAGATAAAGAATTTGGGTACGATGCGGCAGTGCCATAGTCCAAAGCTCAGGAGTTGGGCGCAGCACGTGTATAAACCCTTTTCCCTTGCGAGAAGCCACTTTGGAGCCGTAGGGAATGCCAACCAGGTCTGCATGTCGATAGTGTCCAAACTTGCTATTGAAATCTTTACCAGGTGTTACGACAAGCGGTTGTATAACGTCGCGAGTCTGATTGCTAATCGTGTTAGCCTGTGCACTGGTGTGAGGGGTATGGAACTAACAAGCCAGACGATGACCACATCGCCCGCCGCGATTTCTCGAGCAGTGGACCACATTGTGGTAAGAACTGAAGTGACCAAAAAGGCAATCAATCTAGATCGCCGGAAAAAAAATGAGATCCCGCGACTTTGAGTGGTTTGCGGCTTTTTACGAATTACATGTACAGGATTGTATACATACGTACATGCCATCGACAAATGAAAACAAGGAGGATATGTGAGTAATCCGAGTCGGCTCAGGAAGATCTATGTTGACTCTGACATAAACTTATGGCACCGGAGGTTGGAAAATAGCTTGTCCCTGGCCAGTTGCCCTCGGCCGCCAGATTTGTGTTCGACCACGATTATGCCCCATCTGGACTCATCGGGGAGTAGTAATACTAATAGATAGAAGACACCAACTAGTCATCAGCCCGTCAGTCCAATAAATCAGCCTTCGATAGCTTCGAGCTTGCTTATAACCTCTTCTTCGCCCATCAACAACACTTGGGTGCCTCGAAGCTTTTTTTCTTCCCCGCTTTTTCTTCTTCCTCTCACCACCCTCATGGACCGTGGCACTCCAAGTGTCTCCTTCAGTGCGTTTTCCTTCCTCCAACTTGTAGCCATTTATCTAATATACTGTTTATGACTCAGTCGGGATCGTTGATTTTTCCGAACAGGTACCCACCCATAATAAAGCTTCCGTGGACGCGCCACGCCTCATTTATCGTACCATCAGGCGAAATGGCTTTTCATGACCGATTCCGTCGCTGAATTACTAGGTGAGGCCTCATCGTGTGTTTGAAAAACGTACTCATTGCGTCTATGGCAGGCTATGAACCGCGTGAGCTCATCGGGCGGCCCTCGCTAGAACTCGTCCACCCGGACGAGTTTCCTAGAACCAAACAAATTCACTAGTGTGACAAGTTTTATAACATTCATCGGACCCCGCTGGACTAATAGTCTTTAGTGATACGATCAGCAAAGACAAGGCTGCCGTCCTTGTTTACCTGCGCATGAAGCACAAAATACCCAGTCGTGGATATATCCTGTGTGGAGTTGTAAGCATGCTACTTTATGTCTTGTGTCATCCAAAAGACTCACGTCTTCATCTTTTCCTATCTAGTCGAGGTGAGCTACACAGCAGTTTAAAATGGCAGTGTCCACCGTCTGACTTCCTCGCCAGGACGGTTGTGCATAATGTATTGGTTGGAAGCGTTTCATACGCCAATCCCGGGAAAGCCATGCACAATGCATCGACCGCTCAAGAGATAGAGGTAATAACACCCAACGCAACGAATTTCCAAATCAAAGTAAGTCGTCATCCACAGCATCTCCTCCTTCATTAATCTCGAGAACAGCGTTGGCACGACGCAACTCCAATCAGCCCCCCTAGTATTTCAACTAAACTTCCCTCCCCTGTCTCCCCTAGTACATCCTCGTGGAATTCAGGGTCCAGTCCTAGGAGCTACTCGAGCAGCGATTCCGAGGAACACAGCCCATTTCCCTCTTTACGGAGGCAGGACAGTATCACCTTTGATCATCTACCTAATCAATCGCTCCGCACTCTGTTCATCCTCGATCGCTTCACGACGAAAGGAACGATCCTGTACTGCTCCAACGACCTACTAGTCACGACCCTATCCGCGATGGGCCGCAGCTTCTTTGACTTCGTGCACGAGAAGGACGAGGAAACGGTCAGGAGATGGATCGATCAAGTGAAGGGTTGGGGCGTCAACGATCTCGGCCAGCCAAGCGATGGTGGATTTGGCTATGGGGGCTTCACGTTGCTGACCAAAGGAAGAGACTCCAGGTGTGTTTGCCTCGCCTGCGCCAAGCCATCTTCGATAACTGATGCCTTCCGCGCAGCGAGCGGGTGCCTGAGCCTGCTGGGTCGCACTCCCGGAGCAAGGCAGCCAAGAATCGGCCATCGCGGTACGCCCGCGATGCAGGACGCGCGTCCCACCTGCACAGCCGCCCCCATCTCGGTAGTATATCCACGCTACCGCCCGCGGAAGGCCCATCGCCCCAGGTGCCCGTCGATGCCATTTTTTCCGCTCATTCCGATGGGCTCATGGTGATCTTGCGGCGAAGCGAGAACTCGTAGGCGGCTACTAGCATCTCGCTCGATCCGATCCATCCATTTAGATTCCTCAATTCCATGCTCGCCGGTCCCCTCTCCCCTCGCCCGATGCGTTATCTTGATATCCAACTTTAAGCTACTCGTATTTGCTATGTATTTTTTTGGGCTCTCTGTCGTACCTACGTTGTCGCCGTAACTCTCCACCGCCACTGTTATCGTACCATTTCCTTATACCCATATGCTGATCAAGGCCAAATGTACTGTGTATTTCCTATCTACTTTGTTGTCCTAGTCTCCCCCTCTTGTTGTGTATATCCTCATGTACACCGAAAATACCGATTGTCATTTCACGTCATAACAGACTGTCACAACTTACACACAAACCCAGCAGAATGGCTGTGAGATTCCTAAAACGTCCAATCTGGACCACACGCTAGTATAGCGGATGCGAGATCTGGAGACGGCTTGCATCTGACTCTCATCAGATGGATCATGGGTACAGCTCCATAGGTGCAAGTCGGTCTTCATTTGAAGGTCCAGTAACTTCCCTAGATCCGAGAAGAATTGTGGAGAAAGGCAATCTCGCCATGTCAAGCATGTCAAGTGTGCAACCCTGCAGAAGTCGAACCATGGCGACCGTGTGTAACTGTTAATTCCATTTTGTATCTTATACACATACAGCGCCTCCGAGGGGACCACTCGGAGATAAGCAATGGAAAAACAAACTCCGCGACAAAGCACTCCTTATAGATTAAATAGAAATACCGACACGGAAAAGGTCTGGTGCAAACGCAGTAGGGTTCGAGATCTGGATTGTGTTGGTCTTCCCGGCCTTGAATCCGGGAAGTGACACCAGATAGCCGGAGAGCAAGATGTCCCAACTCTGCCCGATATCATTTTGATTCAGTCACCACGCAGCATCTGAAGATTACGCTGGCCTCACCTGCGCGGAAATCGGCACCTGAACCTGCACCGCCGTACCCCCATTAACACTGATGAACGCATTACGGCAGTTGGAGCATGCTGTGTTGGTGAAAGTGAAGTCGCCGTTGATGTAGTCCAATGATACCGTCTTCGTGCCCCCCGAGGTTCCCCCGTCAACGCCATTGAACGTCACAGTGCCGCCATTGCCGATGAAGCCCACAACCGTCACGGACGCACTGACCACACGCGTCGTAGCTCCACCTGCGAGGGTGTTCGTAGAGGCCGCAGCATTGTAGAACGTAAATGTCGGGGCAGCGGCGGTGGTAGCACCACTGAGCTTTAGGACCACGCAGCCGTGACCAGCCACGGTCGATGTGTACCTAGAAAAAAATATTCAGAGATGGAAACCTAAATCTGGGGTGGGCCGACTGACGTCGTTGAGAGCCTGCCTAAAGATGCACCGGTGATGAGATCTATAGCATTGGCAGAAGCGAAGCCGACATCCGCCAGATTGAATGTAAGGGACCGGGATGCGGTTTGCCAGTTGATGATGACTAGAAATTAATGAGCGTCTCGCAACCGAAGTCCCATGTGGTGCAACGTACGTGCAACTGTTGACCCGTCTGCTAATGGGCCAGCCCAGACGTCGTGATCGTTAGTGTATCTGCGCTTGAAGCTGATAGACTTTCCGAGGGAATCTTGCTGTAGAAAGCCATCAGATTCGTCGAAAGAAATAGGTCATAGGACTTGCGTTCAGTGCTATAATCCTTGGGTTCTTGAGAATGTTGAGTGTTGGAGTCGAAGGGTTGGTCAGATCGGTCGAGATGAACAAAGGAGATCTGGAGACATCTCTCTGTAAGCACAGGGAAAGCATATGTGAATGCATGATGTACTTCGCGGCTGCCCAGAATGCAAAGTGCGTCTGCTGTTCCGCAGCAGTGAGCCCCGAATTACCAACTTCCAAGATATCCAGATCTGTATATCAAAAAAATAGTTTGCTAAGTTCCTGTTGGCAAGAACGTATGTGGATCCCCACCATTCCAAGCCCCTGGTCCGGCGAATTGGGTGATCGGAACGAGTTGATTAATGATTCTGAAGAGGCTATCCCAAGATACCGGCGGTCCTATGTCATTTCTATTTGAACGATAGCAAATAAAATCAACATCATCATCTGCAAGCTGAAGAGATATTTAGGGACTTACGAGATACGCCATCTAGAGTTACAATGTCAAGAATGTCTGAATTGTGGGCTTGTTTGAACTTACGAGTTTCCGACCGCGCTGGCTGGCCACCTGGCAGGATCTGTGATAATAGGTATGAGCATGAGAGATCAGGGGTTATAGGTAAATAGCCTGTAACCTTGGACCCCCCATTCACAGATGGAGAAAACGATCGGACGCTTTGTGGCACTCAAAGCATCCCTCATAGTTACGTAGTGAGGCTATTGGTTTGATAAGCATGATATGGCGTTCCCACTGAGCTAGAGTCACCTGAATCTGTGAAAAACGTGAGCGATATGGACGTACAAGAGAGGCTAGGTGCGTACCTGGATAGGAGGATTGAAATTAACGAAGTCCGTCTGACTCACTAATGCGCTGATCAGCTTTTTTGGGTCATTTGAGGATTCATCGAAGCGGCTTACCTGCATAGCAGTTGTCATACTAGGATAGTCGCATTAGTGCTATCTGCTTCCAGGCGCTTCGGGTTCTTACCTTCAGGTAATCTGCTCCCCAAGCAGCAAAGGTGCTCGCGTCCGAAGTCTCGTATCCGAGACTCCCTAGATATTTTGCCGTGCCTCCTACAAAATCGCAAGCAAAGTATCCACTGTTTTGTAACAGGATGAATATCATTCCAGGTGCCAGTAACAGCTAGAGCATACCCGTCAGAGTACACGCCAAACTTGAGTCCTAGGTTGTGGATGAATGTAGAGAGTGCCGGAATCCCTCCGGGAATCGTGCTCGTATCCCAAGTGAAGCCGCCGGTGGCATTGCGTGCTTTTCCTTGCCAGCCGCAATCGCTGTCCCAAACAGGAGTCAGGGAATATGCCACAGAAAGGGGATCCACAGAAGCGTACAGGTTGACATATTTATATCCCAACGTGCTAAGGCCTAAGCTAATCAAGCTTTGAGCAGCAGCTCGGTATTGTGCATCAGTCGTCGCGCATCTTTGGAAATGGTCAGATTGCCTGAATGGATGATTAGCAAGAGTTAACATCGTACAGAAACGCGTTGTATGGATTCCATCCCATTGAAGGTGTCACGGCAACTCCATTGTTCAGAGCAAGACAAGTTGAAGCGAACACTAGAGCAAGGAGGCAAGGCCAGGTCAACATGGTGGTAATTTGGGAATCCCATGTTCATTTTCCCAGGTTTTATCCTCTCCCGTTGCCAGCGTTGCCCGACGGCCCGTTCATAGAAGCTGATCTTCTGCTGACCACGGAAAGTTGTCGCGTGATCCGGACCATGAGCTGCCGCACCGCCGTCGGCCTCCTGGAGGCTTGAAGATAGTTCGTGCATTGGTTCGAGAGATAGTTTTGGAGTATTGATTCCGTTTTGATGACAGTGACAGAAGAGGCCTTGAAGGCAAACACTGCCACGCGTCAAGCGAATCACGCGATCTCGCACCATGATCACATGAACGATAAAAATGGCCCTCCCGCTTGTCTCAGTCCTTTACATAAGCCCCGCCCCAAGGCGCAGCATCCCGCTTTGTCGATGTCTCAGACGACCGACGAAAGTCTTGTGATCTCTTCCGATCCGCTTTATGTCAGTACGATGACCTCCAAGTATTGAATTCTTAAATTCATACAACCCTAGCCTGCAAATCTCATCCCTGAATTATGTCGATCGTTCTATAACGTGAGCAGACAGATTAGACATTTTGTTATTGGAGTTTTGGCTTATGGCGCCCGATAGCTGGGATGGGTAACTGGAACTGGTGGTGGTATCTGTATCCGAGCTGGGTAGGTCCGACGTCCTCTCCCCAATTTCCTTGCATGACGATCAAAAGCGACAAGGTTTTCATAGCACCTTCAGGAGTGCAGAAAGAGCGGATTGAACCTTCACATATCTTCGTTCTTCCCTACCCGCAACTAGAACCTTCTCCCCACACCGACCGTGTATTTCTCCGGCGGCCCGCTCTAAATCTCAAAGAATCAGCCTGTACACCATTATTCTGGAACTCTTTTGATCTACGTGGGGCAGGTAGCTGCATTCATACCCACTCTCAACATGCAGTGATGGCCACACTACTCTGGACCGGTCCTGTTTTCACGATATCCCACCAAGTAAGCGACGACCACCCCATCTCATATAATTACCACTAATATCATGTTCACTTTGATAGGAGGTGCTTATCCATATGAATCTCTCTCGATTTTCACTGAGGCACGTATTCTTTGCAGATGATTAAAGGTGTCCGCATTGCCGGTACTGGTCGTGCTCTATCCTATCTTGATACCCTCGAGCTCCCGATCATCGAAAACACTCCCAACGAAGAGGATCTCAAGGATAGCATGGCCGAAGCTATGGTCAAGTATCCAGATGCAGCTGGGGTGCTTGTTCGCAGACACGGCGTTTATGTCTGGGGTATGTGTATGACTACCGGCTATGTATCTCTTTGAGCTCATTGTGCTCGCTATAGGTACCGATTGGGAGAAGGCGAAGACCCAAACCGAGGTAAGTGCTCCACTTTTACACCCAGTCCAGCATGCCGAGTTCTACTCTTGCAGTGCCTTGACTATCTTTTCGAAATTGGAGTGAAGATGAAGCTTGCGGGGCTCCCTACTGTGTTAAATTAAGGAGATATCGGAACTTGTACTTTCGAATAGATCTATCATCGCTATGCGACTCTTTTCGAAATATTCAATTGGTGCCTAAATCGGTTAAGCGACGCGATCGGTAACGCGTCTGTCACTCCGACAGCCGGTCACGCGTCACGCGTTGTTTCTTTTGCTTTCATGTTGCAATTCAGAATTCTAAGTCGCAGTCTTTGGTTGTTTCGTTTTCTGCTTTGATATAATATAATGGGATACCCCATAGATGGCGATAATACCTCCTCCAACCTTCTTGGATCACCTCTCCCGTTCATCGTGGGTGGAAAGGGCGGCAAAGCCATGGAGAGAGCTGTACTAGAATGTCAGCGGTGAGCGTCCGAGTTTTTTTCTGTACTATTTGTATTGAGTCTGACACCGTCTAAATAGTGTTTTCACCGAAGGTAGGTTCATGCTGTTGATTCGATGGTTACGCGTCCGCCTATGACATTCTCAGTGTTTGGCCATTCGGGATATAAAGGGAAGCAGAAGGAAATCATTGAGGCAGCTGTGAGAGGTGCGTACGTTCAATTGAACCACACATTTCCATAATATAATCTCGTAGCTGTAACTTAGGTGCAGATGTCTTCGTTGTTGCACCCACTGGGATGGGTAAAGTAAGTCACCGTGAGGTCCATACGTGTAACCTCAGGCCTTGAAGTACAGAATTGCAGAGCCTGTGTTTCCAAGTTCCAGCAGCGGCTGAAAAGGTAGTGGCATGGTTTAGTCCCATCGTCAGACCCCTGATTCTGACACAGATGAGTATAGTCAGGAATTACTGTGGTCGTTTCGCCTCTTCTTGGTAGGTGGTCAGCCTTCGATACGCCTTCAATTTTCTGACCGGCATTGATTAGCATTGATAAAAAATCGTAAGACACATCAATAAATATTCCTCACCAGTCATCACATGCGGGATATTATTTTCATAGAGGTCGAAAGCCTGCGTCAGAAATCAATTTCAGTCGTGTCATTGACCTCTGAAACTCCTGCTCTTCAAAAGCAGGAGGTGAGTGTCAGAATTGATTCTGAACTCAGGTTCTCATTATTCAGTCAGATCAGCGATGACTTAATGTCCGGTCACCCCTCCAGCCGCCTAATTTATAGTACGTATAGAGCCCAGTTTCGATGACCGCATGAAAAGTATTGAATCCAAACAGCTACACCTGAAAGACTCTGCACGTCAGACTTCATGCGCCTTTTAGACTGCGTATACGCAGAGGGTGAGTTGAATCGGCTTGTGGTTGATGAGGCACATTGTATATCGGTACTCAGCGCTTACTTTTGCTCTTCGTCATGCTGATCACTTTTGTCCAGGAATGGGGACACGATTTTCGTGAGGAATATCGTCGCCTTGGAATGTTTAGGAGGCGATTCAGCTCTGTACCTATCATGGCCTTGACTGCAACTGCGACACCAGAGTGCGTCTTATACAAACACATCAAGGATGCAACTAATTAAGATTCCAACCTCAATTACAGAGTTCAGGTTGATATCATTCGCAGTTTGCAGATGTCTGAAGACCGGCTGTATCGCGCTCTGCACCCATTCAATCGCGAAAATCTGTTCTATGAGGTGCGTAGCTAATCCTAACATTTTGTGTCTGTTGATCTCTGATGTTTCTGTTGCTTAGGTTCGGTATCTTGCTGATCCCGAACCAGTCTCCCAGATGGCCGAAATATTTGAATACATCACTACTATCTACAGAAGACGCAAGAGACCTTCATCTGGCGTTATTTATTGTAGAAAGCGTGCCACATGTGACGAACTATCACGGTATCTACGGACGAAAGGCATCAACTCGAAGCCATACCATCGAGGAATAAAGTAAGTTTCAACTACAATATGTTCAGCGAAACCTGGCTTACTGGATATAAAAGCTCCAGCACCCTCGATAAAACCTTGAAGGACTGGACAATCGGTGGATGTGGAGAAGGCGGAGTCGACGTCGTATGAGATTGACGCAAATGGCATGTCTTGGACGCTCAAAATTCAATCCTAGGTCGTGGCAACAATCGCATTTGGTCTTGGGATTGACAAGGGCGATGTCAGGTAATTCATCTACATATGTCGGTATATAGCTTCTAATCTCACAGTATAGATATATTTTACATTACGACATCCCTAAAAGTTTTGAAGGTGATGATTGTTTTGCGTCGCATTGCTATTTTTCCATATTGATCAACTCTCCTTAGGTTATTATCAAGAGACCGGTGAGCGCATTCACTATATGGCACAATTGTTGTTTTTTCACCGCGCGAAGGCCGTGCTGGGCGTGATGGACTCGTGAGCCATTCAATCACTCTTCATATCTGAGCACTGAACCTGGCTTTTGTTCTAGCCGGCTAAATGCATACTCTATTACTGTGAGAGCGGGGTACAAGGTCGTCGTCGCGGCCCTCTCATGCATCTCTACAGCACGCCAGGATGCTCGTGAGGTGCGGAAATGGGTGAATAACTCCAATGAAGTCCGCCACGAACAGGATGGACCACCGCCAAGTCAAAGGGCATTACACAGTCTTGCAGCAGTGAGTATTGCATCGGGTGCGAGACTCTACACTACTGAAGATCTCTCTAGCTGTTCAAATTTGCCGAAAGCACAGATATATGCAGACATGTTGTGCGTTATCGGTTGATTCACACTTGAGCCCTGGGCCTCTAAAGCGTTTTGGCAGTCGATCTGTCAGTACTTTGGTGAGGACATTGACGCAGATGATGCACAGGCCATGCGACGGTATTGCAACAACATGTGCGATGTAAGTACCTCCCTTGGATCGTCCATTAACGTTCCAGTTCACGAAAATGACTCTAGGTCTGCAAATACCCCGAAAAGACCAAGCGTCGGACATTGAAGCTATCCACGCAGGTAGCTCTACAGCTTGATTCCCAGGTTGACAATGGTTTTCGGAAACCTGGTCCGAACAGTACTAATCAGTGGAGGACGAATGAAAATGGGAGGGTGCTCCATGATCCACCACCAATGGGTCAGAGGATGCCTGCAGGTCCTCGATCATATGGGATGACAAAACGAGCGGGTCCGGAAAGCGACAAAGCCCAAGGAAACGTGAAGAAACCGAAGATTTCCTACGCCCCAGCACTTGGTAAGGATCAATCACTCAGGTTACAATTTCAAACCCCTGCTCACATGAGATTTCCAAGTTACGAAACCTTTTGCATCGACATCGAGCCTGAACAAGCCTTTCAAGACCCCGTTCAGAACACCTTTCAAGGTTCCTGCCCCGTTAGTGCCACCCCAACCTCCCTCGCCTGAGCCGGGGGTATATTCTACATCGGATAGTGAGGTTGAGATCGTTGAACAGGCCGACGTCATCGTGACTGAGACGGAAGACACCCCAACACAAGATGTCATGATGCGTAAGTTGCATCTCAAGTCCCTTGTAATCATCCATTGACTTAGCGCAATTTCTCAGCGTCTTCGATAGATGTGCCTGATATCGTGATAGAGCTAGACGTTTCGTTCTCGGGCAAGATACCTGTGATTGATTTTTTCGTTTTGCTAGCCACAGCTTTCTCACTCAAAATGACATTAGATGGATGCGCGACTAGAGGGGTTTAACACCATTCGGCGAGCCTTTCATGGCGTATTTATGCTTGGTCCACAGAGCGAAAAGACTTGGGACGCTCTGGATGGGGCATACTTAAGTCTTGCTACCAGGTGGGATACACAGGATCATACGGTTTGAACCGCGGTTGACAGCTATACGATCTAGGGAAGACATCGTTTCCGCGGCTGCGAAGGAGCTAGAGTTCTCCGCGTTGTCAATGTGCAGCACGAAGGACGGATACACAGTGCGCGTCCATGAGTCGGCGACCGTGATCAACCGGGGCGTGCGACAATTGTTGACCTGTGGACCTGCTAGTACAGAGGACGCACAAGATGTCATTGACACGATGAAGAGGTTGTGCAAGAGTCATCTAAAGAGAATAGGCAAGCAGAGGGCGGTATGATTGCACCAAGGTCAAGACTCGGAGTCGTGTACAATGACAGACAGCGAAACATGTTTCGTTTCTTCAGACAAGCAGGTTCCACACCCGTACACCCTCTTCCTGCCTACCCATCATGTCAAGAAGTTTCGGCCGTCCAGATCCAGCCCGCATGCTGAAGATCGCCGAGGAACCTGCGAAGGTTTTGCCTGCGGTAGAACATTTAGTACGCCAGTCTAGACGAAGGGACAATCCATACCATTTTCATTTCCATTTCGGTTACAAATCACGACGATTGTTTCGTGGGGAGGTTTTTCTTCTTCCTCTACATCTTCAACGGCCTCCTCGACCGGCGGTTTGCCTTCGCTACCCTCGGGGCCGTTTGAGCTGCCTGAAACTACAGTCTCATTACTTCCTCTTCGACGTCCATCACGCCTCCAGAGTGGTTGTAGCCTTGCGGTCCAGTATCGCAGTGTGTACCAATCTGGCTCATCATGACTAGGTTCCTCTTCCTCCTCTCCCTCCCCCTCACCCCGTTCTCCCTTATCATCTTCCCCGCTGTCTTCATCTTTATGCACCATCTCCTTCTCTTTCTCGTCGCTCTGCAGCTCACCCTCCTCGTCAAGACCTGAGTAAAGCCAAGCATTAAGCAAGAGGAGCAACCTCGACTTATTCTCTGCACAATGATCAGCTAATTCGAAAGGTCCTTCGGCACTCGTCCATAGAGCCGGGGGATGTGGATTGAGGTCCATGCAGATGCCCAAGGTGATGTTGAGGGTATGAGGAGTTGTGTCGTCTTCTGTGGAGTCAGACAACGGAGGTACCGTAGAGAGTAGAAGGGAAAATGAAGTTAACCCCGTTCCTGTGGGGAATACCTGCAGTGTCAGCGGCAACCAGAAGATACTGAGGATATACACACCTGGTTTAGCCCATGTCATGTCGGTCTCAAATAAGTTCGTCTTCCTGTAGCCACCAACCCAGTCCCCCGATGGACCAAAAAGGATAGCACTATTAGCGCCCACTTGAACGCGCAGCTGAGGCTTGGATGACGCAGCGTCTGAGAGGTCGGGAGGCTGTTCCTGTGCGTCGAGAGAACCATCTACGGGTGGAATTTCCATCCCGCCGGCCAATGAGCCCTTCCTCACGCCATCCGCCTCAGGTTCTGGCTCTACCGCTAAGGATGCGCGTTCTTCTTCTTCAAGGCGTTCTGGGTAACCGCCGGCAACGTAGCAGCCCAATCGCTTCGCGATCTCTTGGTAGAACAGAGAGCTGGAACCGTTTCGCGGTTCCTCGAGGTATGGAGAAATAGCAGCCGCGGAGTCAAAGACATAGCCTGCGTGAGGAACAGAGAGGTTAGTAGGATGATAGGGCTGGAGTTGGGGATGTACCTCACCAGTGAAGGCCATTTCAGGGAAGCAAAGGAGATCGATTGAGTTCGGCTGAAGCCTACGTTTGAGGGGTCGCATCTATCAGCAAGCTTCCACGTAAAACAATTCAGAAAAGTGTTATACTTGAGACATAGCTCGCGCGCTCTCGCGATGTTTGCATCGACCTGACCGATCTACTGACCAGGAGAGCTTCAATATAAGTTTCCTAGCAAATCCTTTCAAAAACAGACACTACGAACCTTGGGATTAAACTGAACCACAGCGATTCGCAACGGAATATGGCTGAGGCGCTGGGGGTTTGTAGCGATAGATGGGTTTGGAATGGACATTCCCCGTGTACTCAGTCTTTGAAATGGTGGACTCCTTGCAATTATTGAAAGGACCGATCTTGCCAGATTGAATGTTCTTCAAGGCTAATTGCTTCGTGAGGCGACGACGTGGAAAGAGTCAAGTGCTAGATTATCTAATTGGACCTCAGCAGCGCGTGTCACTTGAACGCTTGAGCGCTTGCTACTGAACCATGATGCACGGATACAGCATCTCTGACCGTCTGACGATCCTTGTACAAATTATTCAGGTCGAATCAATATTCAATTGCCAGTGGTCACGGTAGATTGCAGCTTGCTCCTCGGCATGCTTCGAGTCCCGCACAAAGCCATTGACGCGCCAGCGAAAACTTACTACAGCGAGCCTGGCAGAGTCGATCATTTCCCTCAGTCAGTATCCAGGCATTTCGGCTGTATCCCTCCTACTCACCCCCCCTAGCTTGCGACCTGCGGCGTCTGTCTAGTGATTCGGCAGATGATGAACATATCTGGCAACTCTCGGACTCTCTGATACCACGGCGGGAACGTGCCCAACTACCCTCCTGGCGGCGTGGCAAAAGCGCGAATCACTCATCCCGGAAGCGACATTCGACACGGGTGTAATAACAAGACCGAATAAAGAAAGAAAGAACGTGTGTCGGAGGTGGAGCAAGCCGTTTGACCAGGTGCGATAATCGCAAAATGTTAGAAGTTAGCCAGACTGACACGCAACCGACAGGACGCCCTTACGCGCATGTAAGCATACGGGGAACACGAAGCCGCAGCTTTGTCTGGGATCTGCGGGTGTTCTTCTGCTGCTATCCACTCATTCGCTACTGCTTGTCATTGACTCCATGAGCGATACCTGAGGTCCATTAGGGCACGTTGTGTTCAGTAGTCACAAGCCGCCAGTTAGCAGCTGCTCGCACTACAGAACGTTTGACTCCACAAGCTCCACCACTTACGCGGGTGCACAGGAAATCGTGCGGCTGCTATGTCAAAATGACATAAAACCTGCAGCGTTGGACCCTGCTCACTTTAAGCTGCAGTCTTTTCCCGCCAAGCAGTCCGACACAATGTTCTCCTCCAAAGCATTGCTCGTCGCTCTCACTGCGCTTGCAGTCCCCGTAGCGGCAAACCCTATACCCGCCCCCACTACTGGCTGTGCTTCTGTGCACTTCATCACTGCACGAGGATCTACGGAAGCGCAGGGCGAGGGACCCATGTCGACCGTGATCGACTGTGTTGTCTCGAATAGCACGCAGACTGTCTCCCGCGAAGCAGTCGACTACCCTGCAACCCTCACCAACTACCCCAGCTCCGAAGCCCAGGGTGTTTCTGACATGAAGGCCAAACTTGCGGCTAAAACCTCTGCGTGTCCGAACACGAAGATCGTTTTGACCGGATACAGCCAGGGTGCCCAAGTTACTGGCGACGTTCTGGTTCAGAAAGCGACTGGAACGGACCATGGTGTGTTGATTATATTTTGCAGAAGAGTATTCATCTAACTCACGTTTGCGCAGTCTACGGGGGCCTCTTGATGGGCGACCCAGCGCATGTCCACGGCGAGTCATTCCAGAAAGGTAGCTGAGTGCTATTGGACACATCTCCTTTCCGTAATTCTAAATTCTCTTTTTATACAGGCACCGCAAATGCGTATAATGGCATCTACGCTCGCGCTCCTGGCACACTTGAAGGCTCCGCCGCCCAACTTGCCTCTTACTGCGACATCGGAGATCCTTACTGCGCTAGTGGTCTCAACGAGACCGTCCATCACACTTATTTTACGACGTATGGAAATGCGGCCTGCGTTTTCGCTTTGGGTAGGATTGGTGGGTGAAGCAAGGGTGAAGATATTGATCGCGTCGGGAGTCAACCATTTTATCACATCTGTAGCTTCAATTTGAAGACGTCACACTTGGTATCCTGTCTTTTGGTATGCTGGATGCATTCGGCTACTCCGAAACACTCTGTTAAAAATGGCAGGCATCTGTATGGCACATATACTGTCCAAAAATTCCAATCAAGGCTTTTCTGCGCAACTTGACTGTTTTAAGAAAAAACGACGCAGGTTATGAGACTTTGGCAAA